>MU223423.1:1662032-1711895 GCA_018584345.1 Thuja plicata | reverse complement strand
TATGTGTGCAAAGTAGCTTCTATTTATCTCAATTATTGTGTATTTGATGTTAATTGACTAAATGATGAATGAAAAATGCTTTAAATCCTTAAAAATCTTTGAATTTCTTGGGTTTTTCGATTTGCCGAGTCCTTGCCGAGTCCGGCCGCCGAGACCGAGTCCGAGGCCGATCCGGCCTTGCCGAGTCCGAGGCGAGTCCGAGGCTTGTGACTATGATTAGGAGTTACCCAGTTAAGGGATTTTCCTCTAGCCTGTTAGGAGCTTTACCCTGTTAGGAGTAACCTATTTAAAGGATTGCATACCCTAGCTAAAGAGCCACCCTATTAAATGATTTACAAATCAAACATGTTAAAGTCTACCTGGTTAAGGGATTCTCTTGCAGAAATTGTTAGGAATCAACAAGTACAATGATCTGGGTATATCACGCCTCCTCTTCTTGTTTAGATCCAATTAAGAACAATACTCCTACTTCTTGCAGGTGATATTCTCTCTTAACTCAATCGCACCTTGGCATCCATGATATGCCCTTGGATAAAGAAATAATTTGAGTATATATATATATATAACATGATCATTTGGCCATTTAACCACCATAAAAAATGCATTACAATCTTTCCCACTCAATTCTCAAACCCTAAAATGTGTTACCAATCTAGAAATTTTGATTACAACTTTATGTTGGCCTCAAGATCCATCGCACATCAATTTAAATCAAGAACAGTCAAACTTTATTTGACTTCTTCAACACGCTTCCAAACCTTGATTAAATCTTATCACCTCGATCAATGTAATAGCATTTAATCATTACAAATCTATTATGCCATGTCACCTTGATACCTAGATCATAAAAACATCTACTGCAATTGATTACATCATCACTGCTCACCGATCTAACATCAACTTCTCAAACCTGTTCAAACATTTTTCTAACTTGCACAGAACAATCTTTTGTCAAAAGAAACTATACCTTGTGGTACTCTAATCCTTTTGTGATCATAGGATCAAAAATATATCTTAGCCAAGATAAACATATCATGACCACAATACTTGAATCCATACTAATTTTACAGAACAATCAAATTATTCACTATAAATCATTGTCTAAACTTTTGTCTACATAGTTGCCCTTCAATCAATCATAACTTGCTCTATTTTTGTTTCCATCTTACACGATCATACATAATTCATCTAGAGACATTCTTGAGATCCCAACTCTGATCGCACACTCCAATTCCTACCGCAATACATAATTCATCTATATTCGTTATTGGAATCACATCAGGAACACTGTCAACAAACACAACACCAAGTTGACATCAATGACAACACAATAATTGATCTTCATATCATAAAACATGTACCAATAAGAACTCAATAATCTTTGCATTAGTTATTCCAACAAATTAGATTCCAAAGGAAAATTCAATAGCCATTTGAATTTTGGAGGTCTATCGGTGATTCAAGCAGCATAATTACATAGGCAATTTCCAAACAATGATATGTCAGTCATCCATACTAATTTTTTCGAGCAATATTTTTTTCATTTGGGGTAGAATTTTATGTTCAGCACATTCGTGTAAGTGGTTTCTGATCTTTGTGCCTAAAGTTTCCAGAAAATCATATAATTCTATTTCTACAACTTTGTAGGTCTTGTTCGGGTTCATATGCACTCCTCTTTAGGTGTAATTTTTTTAAAGCACGTAATTTTTTCTATATTGTACAATGGTGCTATCATTTTATAATGAGTGTGATAAAAAAAATGTACTTTCAGAATTGAGCTTAGTTTTGCAATTATAATGCATAGGACTTAGTTTGGTCTTTCACATAGTGATATGCGTCTCTTTTAGCTTGATTGTGGCCGCAATTGTAATCACTAAAATGGAAAATCCAAGAAAGAAAACAAAAAATTAAAAGAAAAAGAAAAAATAATTCTTTCTCTAATTAATTTTTTTAGTAATAAAATGTTTTTAAAAACTTTTTTATAAGTTTAAAAAAAATAATAAATATGCAAATTGGGAACAATTTTTTATGTCCACCTAATGCATGTTGCAGCGATCCATCCTCAAATCGGAAGTCAAGGGGATCATTTGTCCTTTATTTTTTTCTTTGGCATCTTCTTTAATATTCTATAGGGCATCCTCAATTGCATCATCATGATCAGTTTCCAGATTTGCATCATATCATGTTCTATTATCTTGCATGAGCTACAATGTACATGCAGTAATATTAAGTGTCGTCTTTCTTTGTACTTTATCATTGATGACATATTTGATGTAATCCTTATGTACTTTGAATATTATGAATTATCTTGTGAGACTTCGTACATGACTATAGTCGAGACTTAGAATGTACCAATCTTCCATTGGTGAGCATCCAATTGATGCTCAAGTAGGTGTCTCCATGTATGAAATTCATCATATTTTAGTGGATGATTCATTAGTTTCTCTTCATTGATAGTGGTACCTAGTTTTGTCACACTTTGACATTCTTGGTGCAACATTGGCTCTATTTACTTTTTATGGAGGAGTATTGGTCATTGTCTTGGAGCATCTTTGCAAGAGGGTTTCACATAAAGGAGGGGTTTCATAGTATTTCCTCTTCTCTCTTATGGGAATAACTTTTTCCTCCTATGAGGTTTTATTCATCTCATACCTCCTTGAGAGAATTGTGTGTTTCCATCTCTCTATTGGAGAGGAGTTTTGTCACACCAAATTTTCTCCTTTTCTTCATTTGTGAGAGATTGCATTGCATTTGTACATGGGTACCTAACATGGTATAAGAGTTTGGACCTATCTTACATTTTTATAATTTTTACACTCTCCCTAAGTTGCACTTAAGCGGAGGTGTTGGTGTAATTAAGGCATTTTTCCTTGGTTAATTGTCACCTAGGTACTAATTACACCTTACTTTACCTTACTTAGGGAATTGCATGGGAGTGGTTGGATCATTTATAGTTTAGTTGGTGTTATTAGTTATCACATTCCACTTTATGTGGTGACTCCAACTTTAGTGTACTTATCACTTTATCAATCTCCACCTTTGTTTCACATGTTGTACAAACTTTATTACACATTGGAGGATGATCCACCTGTTGTGGACATTTGATTCCACCTTAGATGAGTGATAATGTGTCTCTTGATTATCATGTAATGAGACTCATTCACTCCTTTGTACTTGCTTTGGCTATATAACCAAGGGCTCTACTATGTAATAAATTGTTGCATCCATTCTAATTCAAGTTTATTTAAATTCATCCCATTCGTTCAAGTTGATTCCAATTGAGTCAATCCATATGATGTATTAGTTTCTTTGTGAGAATACAGTTTATTCTTATCCTATTATTTTTATTTCCATTGCCTCTAGAACTTGGGTGGCTACCTTTATATCCAAATTGATGCAAAGTGGGCAACTAGAAGAATGGCAATCCCAACTCACTAAGCCTTCACCCTTTGACACAACTTCCAAATCAACCTTCAATTGTGATTCATAATTCACCTGTACCATGGAAATTCATGAATATATAACTTCTAGGGAGTAATAATATTTTTTCCACTCAAGGATATATCACTTTACTCTTCTAAAAAATTTTTGACACTTCACTTGGGTATTGGGGTCAAAAGGCTCAAAACTATCCTGATGGCTAGTAGCCCTAAGGACTCAGTTTTTCAAGAACAAATCTAGAATTCTCCATAAAATCCATTGAACCATTTATGGATTCAGATACCCTTTTGAGGACTTGGTCAGTCTCCAAAATCTTAGGTCTTGGCTCTACTACTGCACCATCAAACTCTTATTATTGGACGTGGACCTAATATGCCTAATTAGGACCGGTCTCCAAGGCAAGTCCTCAATAACATATTAAAATAATAAATACAAAGGCTTGGATGTTTTCCTCTAACCCCAAATACATTATTTCCAACCTTTCATGGCTTATAGTCACTCCCTGATATGACTGTCTAAAACTTTTCTTTGTTTTTAGACTAAACACATGCGCTTGTTTAGCCTAGGGATTGGTGGGAAAATTACCAAACCTTGCTCCTTGATCCTGCCCTTCAGTATTCCTAAATTAAACCTACCTAAATTTTATTCCACCCATGGACATGGAATTCTTATGGTGGGATTTCAATTTAGGGCTCTATCTTTCATCGGACCTTATAAACAAGGGTTTCCTCGACTGTCTTCACCAATTTGATCACGACTGTTGCCAAACTCCACCAGATTGGTTCAAACCACTTGCATTAGAACAATAACTCATAGAACTATAAGGATCCCTTAATTTTTCATCCAATACAATCACTAATCAAATCAAATAGTATGGAATTCAGACAGATTTAAACAAAATCAGAATTTCTTTTATTTAAACTTCCACCAAACTTCATACATAAAAAACCACTTGTCATGGTTGATCTAAATGGACCTAAATAGGCCTTTCCCAATGGCTACAAATGTTTTTCAAATGTTTGTTTCCAAAGTGCAACTTCTTGAGCAAATTTTAAATGTTGCATGACAACTTTTACATCTTTTTATGCATTTTGACACATTATGTCCTAATGCTCCTAAATGAAGTTGTAGGATCTTATAATCCTTACAAAAAATAATTTATGACTAGACCTACCTCCAACTCACGTAAGGACCCTTTTATAACCCTTAATATTCCATGTGGTCTAATTATGATTCTAAGCTTATAAAACACCTTAGAGTCTATTAACCTTACAAAATGGGTCATTGATTACATCATAGGTGATCCTATAGGATCCAACCCTTTATTACCTTAACTCATATATACAAAGTGAATATATTACATGAGGGTTCCCTGCACCATACTCCAAGGGCCAGAAAAACTCAATTCCCTTGAGTTGTCAAATCTGATACTTTGACTCCAGTTTGTTAAATGGCTTCAGGGGTCATTCAAGTGGCATCTTCCAGGGGTTGATGCTTCCACTTGATTAGGTATTCATGGTGGGTATGTCTTATTTTCCTCTTTCTTACCCTCTTTTCAATGACATACCCAATCTTAGGTTTGGATTGTTTAGGTAGATCTTGCACCAAGTCTTCATTGCTCTCTTCAGATTCACTTGTATCGCAAACATCACCAACAATACCTTTATATGTATAAATGTCAGAAACATTAAAAATAGGAGAAAGAGCAATATCAGGAGGAAGATAATTTTTGTAGGCATTGTTGCCACACTTCTTAAGGAGCTTGAATGGTCATGTCTTCCTCATCATTAACTTAGTATAATTCTCTTTTGAAATCCTCTGCTTTTTTAGATGAATCATTACCATATCTCCCACTTGAAACTACACATCTCTTCTCTTCTTGTCTGCTACTTGCTTATACTTGCCAGTCGTATGTGTTAACTTATCCCTCACTTGATGAATATCTCTCATCACCTCTACAAAATCTTCTTCCTGTGCACTCCTCCTTTCCTAGTCTCTCACATCTCTCAACTCCAAAACACCTCTTGGGTGTGTCCCATAAACATTTAGAATGGGCTCAGACCAGTGCTCCTATTCACTAAGTCATTGTAAGATAATTTTTCTTGAGGGGGGATAGAATCCCAAATTTCTCCATGTTCTTTGATTAGACACCTTAATAGGTTCCCAAATGACCTATTAACTACCTTTGTTTGTTCATTTGACTGGGGATGGTAGGCTGGGGAGAAAGACAAACTTGTACCCAATCTCTTCCAAAGAGCTCTCCAAAAGTGTCCAATGAACTTCAGATCTCTATCTCAAATGATAGATATAGGTAAACCATGAAGTATTACTACCTCCTTGAAGCAAATACCTGCAATCTGGGTAGTTTTACAAGGTAGGGAGTGGGCCATCTTGGAGAATATGTCCACCACAACATATATACTATCATGATCTTATTTTTTCCTTGGGAGTCCTAGCACAAAGTCCATGATCACTGAATCCCATGGTTTACTTGGAATAGGTAAAGGATTATACAACCCTACATTTGAACTAATCCCTTTAGCCTTTTGAAAAATCATGCACTCTTGAAAAAAATTTCTAATGTCTGTCGGCATCCTTGTCCAGAAATAGAACCTCCTAACAAGTTCAAGTGTTTTATCAATCCCATAATGTCTCCATAGCCTCCCATAATGCTTTTCATTTACAATGTTTTCCCTCATTGAACATTTAGGGATGCAAAGTTGACTCTCTTTGAACAGTCAACCTCTTGCAAAATAAAATCAAGGAATTCCATATGATATCTATCCCCCATTTCCATGCATACCTAATGTGCTTCTTTGAAGTCTTCATCCCCTTGGTACATGTCGTTCGTTGAATTGATCCCAATGCTTTCCAATTTAATTTCCTTCACATTCAAGTTCCTCCTGCTAAGAGCATCAACCACCTTATTGGCTACCCCTTTCTTGTGCTTAATTATGAAAGTGAAGGCTTGTAGATACTCCATCCACTTCATGTGTCTATCATTTAACTTCTCTTGCCTATTCAAAAAACTCAATGCATGATTTTCAGTGTATGCTACAAATTCCTTGCGTAATAGGTAATGTCTCCATTTTCTCATAGACTGAATCATGAAATACATGTATAGATCACAAGCTAAGTACTTTTGTTTTGCTTCATTTATTTTTTCACTGAAAAAGGTCACAAGCCTTCCCTCTTGACTTAAAACTCCTCTTATATCCTTATTGCTTGCATCACATTCAATTGTGAAGACCTTATAGAAATCTGGCAACACTAAGATGGGTTGATCTGCTACCCTCTTCTTCAAATACTCAAAAGACTTGTCTGCATCAATAGTCCAAGAAAATTGATATTTTCTACCCCCTTTTATGAAGGTATTATATTTTTCCATTAGTATACTTAGAGAAAAACATGATCTGCACTATCGGTTTACTCTACACCGACAGACAGGGCACAACACTATTTGATGCCAATGTTACTCGAAAAACACTGTTAAGTGTTACCCGATGAAAAAAAGGTAAACGATACCCGACGAGTAAAAATATTTATACCTGACAGTACAGCAAAGAAAGGAACCCAACAGATATAGGGAACCCAACAAACAGTTCAGTCAAGGAACATCGACAAACTGCAAGTTCAAACCAACAACCATGAACCGACAGTCAATTACATCCCACAAAAAGTGGATCTGAATTTCCACGTCAGATAAATCACTGAAGTTGTATTTATAACTTCTTGATTTGCTTTTAAATCCATTATGTGTGGAGGAAGCAATGTAATTGTTATTGTTTTAATTATTTTTACTATTTTAAAAAATGCAAACTAAAGATCAAGGTCAAGTTGTAAACCTTGGATCTCAGAGTTAACATTGTAAATTGTGAATTCCAAGATAGGTCAATACTTGTATAAATAGGTGCTCAATCCATTGAGAATTTTTGTTGTTCAATGAAGATAGTAGCTACAAAGAGCAACTAAAGAACAAATAGAGAATTCATGTACAAGAACAAAAACAAAATCAAATCAGTTTTCAAGAACAGAATAGAGGATACCAACAAGCAGAGAAAAGGTATTCATCAATCACTTAAGGTGATATTATTTTTGTAAAGGTTGTAATGGATCTGTAAATTAGAAATAGCAGATTGCATACAGTCAGGTCAACATTTGTACTCATTCTAACAAGTGAAGTACACTAATGAAATCCTTTCAAGAAAGGTGGGCTTAACCGTCCTATTATAAATCTCATTACTAAGTGCACACTTAAATCAATGTTGCTAAATCTCTTGACAGAGTAGATCTTAATAGGTCTCCACCTTAATACTCTTAACAGGGTAGATCATCAGAAGTGATCAAATTGTAAGCCTTAACTGGCTCCCTTCCATTCTATAGATAGTCAAGTTTTGTGGGTACCATCCCCACCGCATTTTTTACTTCCTAACAAGAGTTTTCTGCGATACCATATCTTGTGTTATGTGTTTGTCAATTTCATGAATGTTTCTATGGATGATTGTAAATATTGTGAACAAACAATATATACATAAGAAAGAATAATATTAATGGTTGGTAAATCAGAATTGAATGATTACTAATGATAAATTTTGTTAAGTGTTAAAATTTTTAGAGGTACTGATTCACCCCTCCCCTCTCAGTACTACTTCCCATTAAGTCCAACAATTGGTATCAGAGCTAAGTTCTTGAAAAGCTTAAAGGCTTAAGAGAAAAGATCATACAATGGAGAAGTACAAACTTGATAAGAATATTGAGAACAAAAAGCTTGAGATATAGATGTTCTATGAATAGTATAAAGAAGCGAGAATCAAGATGAGAGAGTTGTTGGATGAAAGAAAAGGTATGGCTACCTGAAACAATGAAATAGACTGTCAGGAAGAAGAGATTCCAGATTTATTTAAATCTTCAGGATCAAATGTGAGTAAGACATCAGATACATCTGAAGAGAACATCACAAATCTAAGAAAGATCAATCAACATCTAACAGAGAAAATAAAGATGCTGCAAATCGGTCAAGAGACCCAGATGGTAAGAATGATTGATGTGATGAATTTTTCAGAGAAACTACAAGAAAAGGAAATCAAAATTCAAAGACATGTTGAGCATCACCATGATCTCACAAATAATATTATCCTTATTAGTCAAGAAGCAAATAGAATAAATGTGGAACTCATTGAGAGAATACAGATTATCGGTGAACTAAGAGAAGAAAATGAAAAGCTAAAGAATGAGGTTAGAATTCAGCAACAACATAATGAGATTATCATAAAGGCTAAAGAAAGAAATAAAAGAATGGATGACTTTCTTAAAGGACAATGAAGAGTCATCAACAACAGTGGTATAGGCTTTACCGAAAATGGAGAATCATTGAATCCAAAGAATGTCTACAGAAATCCAAGACCAAGGAAGCAAACATTCAAGCACTATGGAAAGCAAGGGCACACATCAAATACATGCAGAGGTAAAATGAAAGGTACTCCTAAATCTACATCTACATCTTCATTCATAGGATTCTGTTATAAATGTAACAAGAAAGGACATAAGGCTTATGAATGCAAGAGCAAGATAGAAAAGCCAAAGAAGGAAACCTACATGGACAAATACTATCCTACATGCAAGATGAATGGGCACATATCTGAAGAATGTTAGAAAAAGAGAAGGCAAGCATGGAAGCCAAAAGGTAAAGAAGTTCCTTATCAACTAAAAAGAATCGGTAATCAATATGTATGGGCTTACAACACTTGGACAAACTATACAGCATGTGGTAGATATGGTCACATCATTGAAAACTGCATGAGAGCATGGACCAAAAGGTCTAGAGGCTGGTAAAACCACGGAATGGCATGCTTACATTATCATAAAGTTGGTCATCTCAAGAAATATTGCAAAGACAGATTGACAGAAACAAGCACATATCCCAATGGTAACACCATTGAAGATATATGAAGGGCAAGAGACAAAATGTGGATAAAATCTTCAAGAAATGATGAAGCTAGACCAAGTAATACAAAAGGTGACACCCCATCTAATGGATCTGGTGACACCACCAACCCCACTTGAGATGAACAAGTAAGTATGGAACTGCACTATACCAAGTTATATTTTGCATCAGTTCCATTATATAAATTGATAAATAAACAAAATCTGCATGAACCAAATATGCATACTACTTTACTTGTTACTAATCTAAGAATGCAACACCATCGGTAAACACTTACCAAAAATCATCAGTGAACACAATAATGAGTTATTCACACTTACCGAAAATTTTCAGTCAACTAGTAAAAATGGTAAACTGCCAGTGTAACCCGACAACCGTCGGTAAGAAAGAAAAGTTCAGAAGTGGTTGAGACAGAATACCAATATCTGTCGGTAAAATAAAAATGGTTAAAAACTAACCAAAGCATCATGTCTTCACCAATGATGATTTGAAATATCCTCCTAACAAAACCCATCTTCATGTCCCGATGAGTTGTTGAGCATTTATTGCAAAGACTTAGGTCAAAAAGTCTATAAATAGTCGACGGGATAACTTTATTTTTCACCCACAATTCAAAGAGAAATCAGAGCGACATAAAAGCAATTAAATAGCAGAAAGTAGAAGTGTTTACAGATCAATTCAACACACAAAGAATAGATTCCTCATCACCATTGTGAATTGAAGTAAGTACCAAAGACACTGAAATAATTTTGTTATTGTTTTGTCAAGAAAAGCCCTAATTTCAAGAAAACCCTAAGTACTTGGAAAATAATGGCAACCACATCAAGAACTGCTAAATTGAAGACTGAAAAGAAGAATGTGGTGAAACTAATCAAGAATAGCACTTGTGTTTAACCAAAGTAAAAAATCTGTCTAGAGATTGCATCGAAACCTGATGAAAATGGTGCATTTTAAAAAATTTAGTCTAGGGTTTTGCTCATAGAAGATGTTAGGTCTTATATTCACTGCAAGATCGCAGAGATAGGTGATCTAGAAATGGATAAAGCTTTTAAGAAGCTATGTGATGCCGAAGGAAAACTGAAAGAAGAACACAAACACCTAGAGGTCAAAGGGTTAACAAATGCCCTATATTTCCCAAGGGAATTCAAGATAGAATGGATTAGGATAGTCTTGAGCAGGATGCATGACAACAAACTATGGCTAGACCAACCCAAGCAAATAACAAAAGATGTTCTTCATGTTGTCACTGGTTATTCGATAACCAACAAGCCTAGGGCACACAAACATCCATCCATGAAAGAAGTTACAAAACTCACCAATCCAGAAGGAGACAATAGAGGTCTCAAAGTAAACACAATCACCAATGAAGAGTTAAAATTTGGTGCATGTGTTATTGGTTACAAAAAAATTTAGGCTAGCAGACTGAACAACATTTCTGCAACAGCAGTAAGCACTGCTTACAAGATTGTAACGAAAGGAATTCAGATGGATCTATGTGAGATCCTATTGAAACAACTTGATGAGAATATGATCAAAATCAGGTCTGCAAAGAGCAACACATGTAAGTTTGGATCACTTATTATGTGTACATTTTTCTACTTTCAAGAATACTTTCCTTCAGTAGGAAAATTTTTATGGGACTCTACCAAACCGGTAACCCAACAGATTAGTGAACTAATTAAGTCACTAGGAGACAACTTTGAGTCTCTAATGTCTACATACTTCCTTGAGTTCAAGAAAAAGATGATGGAAAGAACTAGGATTCATGAGCAACTAGTTGAAAAACACAAACATGAGATATGTTTCATGGCAGACATAGAATTCACACATATCAAACCAGTTGTACCAAGAATAGCTTGGTTATCACCATTAAACTATGAGATCAATATTGATCTAGCTACAAGTGCAATTGAGGAATTTCTCAATGAGCCCATTGATAAGAAACAACCAAGGTTTGGTACATATGAGGAGACCAAATCTAAGATAAAACATGGCCTAGAAGTCAAGAAGACTATAAACAAGAAAGATAAAATGGTTAAGAATCTCAAGAAGATTCTATCGGTTACTGAAGAGGAAGAGAAGAATCAACAGGAGGAAACCGATGAACAGGGCAACATCGACGAAGAACTAGAATAAAGGAAATCAGATACAGAGGCTATTGAATCTGATGCACCTCCATCTCCACCTCCTACAAAGAAGCAAATAACATGAAGTCAAATTGTTGCTACTGATACCACACCACTTAAGAAAGGTCAAGTAAGGACCTATATAAGGAAGCAGCCAGCAAAAAGAACAAGACAACAGCCTGTAAAAACCACACAACCAAAGAAGATAAAAAGGTTTGTCAGGACACAGGCTGACTTGGACGACACCAAAGATGTTGAACCAGATGTAGTAAAGAAGAACTTTAGAAACCAAATGGTAGATGAAGCTGCCAAATCAATTGCTACCCATGGCACAATGACTGATAAAAAGATTAGGCAGTGGGATACACTGAATCCAGAGGATCAGAATAAAATATAGGAAGCATTCATAAAATCAATGATTAAAAACAAGTATGCCCCTTTTTTGAATTTGTAAATCAAATACCTGAAGAGCTAGGTAAAAGGGTATACCAACAGTGGTCATATGCCTTGAAAATAGAAAGAGAAGCAAGAGAAAGAGTTCTTGTAAGACTAATGCCTCCTGAATCCAAATTTGAAGAAATACAAGAAGTACTAAAGAAACACTCAAGTAAATTTATAGCCAGAATAAGGGCTTACAAAGTACTAGAGAGCAAGTTTATAGAACTAGATTCAATGACAGAGACCGAATGGAGACATCTCCTAGATCTACCAATAGAAGCAATTACTTCTCACAAACACACCTCACAGAGAGGAGGAGACAGATAATGCAAGTCCTCAGCATATTGCTCTGGACAATCAAGAAAGTGATGATGAGCCTATTAACTTAGATACATGCATGGATGATAATATCCAAGATATCACTCACTATGACTCCAACAATGATCCAAAGAAGAAAGATGATGTGATATTTATCACACTCAAGGATCAACAAAGCCATCAAGTACTGAAGACATCAGATGGCAAGATAGTTGACATTGCTGGTGAACAAATGCATGACACATCAATCCTGCACCCGCTTGTGCAAGACCCTACACAAAATATACAAAAGGATGAGGATGTCACTCCTAACAAGACACTAACCAATGAGAAGGACACTAATACTGACAAAGCCCAAGCAGTAACTCAAAGTAACATGCCTATCCTAATGAAGGAAATAAACATACTAGAGGGCAATGAGGGATCAAATGAGAAAGAAACAAGCACACCCAAAGACAAGGGTGATGAAGAAGCCAAAGGGACAATAGATACTACTACAGAGCAAGCTACAATCGATGATTAGAAGAATGCATCTACTGATCAGAATAAAGAAAACACTCAAAAGGAAACAAAGGACAAGCCTTCAAAAAAAGGTGAAGAAGGAAAGAAGGATGAGATTGAAAAGAAAATTGGAGCACATTCTGCAGAAACACCCAAGGTTAATGAAGAGACGTCTTCACATAACTGACAAGTTCCCACAAAGCAAAAAACACAAGATGCATCATCGAAAAAACCTTCCCCAAGCAATTCAGAGCGAACAAATGAACTAGCCATGGTAGTTCATACATCTGCATCCCCTCAAATCTCAAAGAAGAAGAAAGGAAAGAATAAAAATACAGTAACTCTGGATGAAATCATTGAGATTCCAGTCTGTGATCCAAGAACATTGGATCCAACATCATTGACAAGATATGCAAAGCTATATGAGAGAAAATCCATTCAAGACAAGCTGAAAAGAGTGGAAAAAGAGGCCAAGGTACTAGAATTAGCAAGAAATATACTTCAAGAAATTGTACCAGACATAAATATTGATCAACAAAATCCAATCATTGATCAACTGGTCACACTCATAGATGCAATAACATCTCAGAATACAGATGCTAAGAAGACAATGGAAGAGAGACTTGAACAAAAGTATGAATTCAAGCTCACAGAGAAGATAATCCAGGAAGTTGCATTGAAAAATGTCAAGCTATCTGAATTGGTAAGTACACTTGATCCAATTTTATCAGAAGATGTTACCTTAATCAAGAAATTGTGCACTTTAGATCAACTCATTATGGAGTATACCGACAAGATAGAAAAAATAGATGTTGATCTTTAGTCCAGTGCACGAAATCTAGCCAACACAGAAGAAGCACTTAAATTGCACAATCAACAAATCATACAGGCTAGGAAACAGAGACAGGACATTCAGTTTGTAGAGATGAAATACAGAGATGAGGTCAATGAGCTCCAAGTTAAGCTCTTACTGATACTTACACTTCTACAACAAAATATGACACAAGCAAGTACTCTAATTACCACCCCTGAAATGTCTGTCCTAGACAGAATTTATGATATGCACGCCAGACTAGAGCTGCAACACATGGCCCTAGAATAGTTGAGAGAACATTGGGAGAAACAAATGGAAGATATCAAAATTACCCATTCTAATGTATTTGACACATTGTAAGTTACATATTTTTGTCACAATTTTGGCATATTGTAAGTTGTACGTTTTTGTCATCAGTATCAAAGAAAGGGGGAATTTGATATATTTTGTACATCACCTTAGTTAAAGGAGGAAATCATATGTATAGTGGAAGAAAGGGGAAATAATGTACACTCAGAGAATAGATAGTATACATGTACATATACATACACTATACTGATGCACACAGTAAGGGGGAGTCATATTATGACAAGAATATAAACATGGTGTAATAATTTCAGTATTATGCACATATCAATTTTTTTGATACTAATGTCAAAGGGGGAGATTGAAGGCATTATATTTTTCCATTAGTATACTTAGAGAAAAACATGATCTACACCATCGGTTTACTCTACACCGACAGACAGGGCACATCACTATCCGATGCCAATGTTACCTAACAAACACTGTTAAGTGTTACCCGGTGACAAAAAGGTAAACAATACCCGACGAGTAACAAGAGTGCTACCCAACAGTACAGCAAAGAAAGGAACCTGACAGATATAGGGAACCCGATGAATAGCTCAGTCAAGGAACACCGACAGACTACAAGTTCAAACTAACATCCATGAACCAACAGTTAGTTACATCTCGCAAAAAGTGGATCTAACTTTCCACGTCAGATAAATCACTGAATTTGTATTTATAACTTCTTGATTTTCTTTTAAATCCATTATGTGTGGAGGAAGAAATGTAATTGTTATTGTTTTAATTAGTTTTATTGTTTTAAAACATGCAAACTAAAGATCAAGGTCAAGTTGTAAACCTTGGATCTGAGAGTTAACACTGTAAATTGTGAATTCCAAGATAGGTCAATACTTGTATAAATAGGTGCTCAATCCATTGAGAATTGTTGTTGTTCAATGAAGATAGTAGCCACGAAGATCAACTAAAGACCAGATAGAGAATTCATGCACAAGAACACAAACAAAATCAAATCAGTTTTCAAAAATAGAATAGAGGCTACCAACAAGCAGAGAAAAGGTATTCATCAATCACTTAAGGTGATATTATTATTGTAAAGGTTTTAATGGATATGTAAATCAGCAATAGTAGATTGCATATAGTCAAGTCAACATTTGTACTCATTCTAGCAAGTGAAGTACACTAATGAAATCCTTTCAAGAAAGGTGGGCTTAACCATCCTATTGTAAATCTCATTACTGAGTGCACACTTAAATTAGTGCTGCTAAAGCTCTTAACAGAGTAGATCTTAACAGGTCTCCACCTTAATACTCTTAACAAGGTAGATCATCATAAGTGATCAAATTGTAAGCCTTAACTGGCTCCCTTCCATTCTGCAGATAGTAAAGTTTTGTGGGTGCCATCCCCACCACAATTTTTACTTCCTAAAAGGAGTTTTATGCGATACCATATCTTCTGTTATGTGTTTGTCAATTTCATGAATGTTTCTATGGATGATTGTAAAGATTGTGAACAAACAATATATACATAAGAAAGAATAACAGTAATGGTTGGTAAATTAGAATTGAATGATTACTAATGATAAATTATGTAAAGTGTTAAAGGTTTTAGAGGTATGAATTCACCCCTCCCCTCTGAGTACTACTTCACATTGAGTCCAACACTTTTATAGTGTCAATCATAGGTGCACATGCACCACTTAAGTTCTTCATAAATTTCCTATAAAAACTTGCAAGTCTATGAAAACTTTTTACCTCACTTGAATTTCTAGGTGTTGGTCAATCAAGGATTGCTTCTACCTTGGAGGGGTCCATCTTGAGACTTCCCTTAGATATCACAAAGCCAAGAAATATCAACTCTTCCTGCAAGAAGACACACTTTTCCAAATTTATCTTTAACTATCCTTGATTTAACCTTTTCACCAAATCCAAATGCATTAGATTTTCATCTTTATCCTTGCTAAAAATAAGTGTATCATCTAAATACACTACTACAAAATGATTTATGAAAGGTTTTAGGAATTAATTCATGAGCCTCATGAATGTGCTAGGGGCATTAGAAAGGGAAAATGGCATAACCAACCACTCATAGAGGCCTTCATTTGTTTTGAAAGCAGTTTTCCACTCATCTCCATCTCTTATCCTGATTTGGTGGTAACCACTCTTCAAATCCGCCTTATAATAGTACTTTTCTCCTCCTAGATAGTCCATCAAATATTCTATCTGAGGCATGGGAAACCTATATCTAATAGTGATCTTGTTTATGGCTCTGGAGTCTATACACAATCTACTCCCTTCCTTCTTTGGAGCTAAAACAACAGGGATTTCACAAGGACTTATACTCTTCCTTATGAACCCTTTGTCTAACAACTCTTGTATTTGTATTGAAATTTCCTCATTCTCATTTGGTGACATTTTATAGGCTACTTTGTTGGGAAATGTAGAACTAGGTATGAGGTCTATACAATGGTTAACATCTTTGTGGGGTGGAAATGTCTCTGGTATACTACCTGCAACTACTCCCATATATTTGTACAATGGTTCATTTACCTCTTTGGGAACCACACACTTTTCTGGTATCTTTTTCTTAGTCTTTTCCTTCACCACCTCCTTAGGATTCATAACTAGGGAAAATCATGTGTTGTCCTTCTCTTTGAGGGTCTTCATGAATTCATTTTCATCTACTAACATGACACTGGTCACTACATGTTTATCCTTACCATCATCAGGGAGTGGGGTCATAGAGTAAATCACAACATCCTTGGTCACAGAATAGACATTATTCTTACCATCATGTTGTGCACTCACATCATATTTCCAAGGTCTTCCTAGGAGAAAGTGAAAATAATCCATCTTAGTCACATCACATAGTATTTTGTCCCTATATTCACCTATTTGGAACTCTACCCAAACTTTCTCATTTATCAAGGCTTGTTGTTCTTTATTCAACTAGGAGACTTTGTAGGGGTAAGGGTGAGGAACCTTCTTCAAACAAAGCTTATTAACCATTTCTATTGATGCAATATTATCAGTTGACCCTGAATCTAAAATAACTTTACATACTTTTCCACTTACCTTGCATGTAGGCTTGAATAAAGATTTTCTTTTGGGGGGCTCCTTTGTAACTGGTACCTTCAAGAGGGTCCTATTGAACATTAGGCACTCCCCTTTCTCTGGATCTACGAGTCTTGAGTTATATTATACGCTCTAATTTTCTTCTTCCTAGGCCAAATGGATTCTTCTTTCTCCCCATTGATTGTTTTTCCCTAGATTCTCAGGGCATCTAAAATATCGGTGGCCAACTTGATTGCCTGTGAAACATTTTCTAGTGAATACATTTGATCCTCTACCCCCAAATATTCCTCTGTTATTGAACCTTCTTCCTCTGAAATTGCTTATGTGGGTTAATTCAACTTATTATTCCTTGTTATTTTATTCTACTTTTGGTCTAGAGGATTCTCCCCTTCCACAAAATCTACCTCTTCCTCTAAAATTTCCTCCTCTTCCTCTATTCTGGTGGTCTCCCTTTCTCTTTTGTTTTTCTTCAATCCTTAGTTCCATTTGAAAGCACTTGTGAACTATCTCTGGATTGAAGAGACTGAGTTCATCTTGAATACTATATCTAAGACCATTCAAATACCTTGCCAACTTATGCTTCTCACTTTCAGGTACCCTTTCCCTAAGCATCATCCTATGAAACTCCTCCATGAATGCACCTACATCCAAGTCTTTTTGTCTCAAGTTTTGTAACTTTTTATGCATCGCCACTTCATAATATTCCTACACAAATTGTTTCTTCACTTCTCCAAACATTCTCTTCCATGAAGAGATATGATTCTTTCCTTCATCCACTCTCTCACTTTGCAAGAAGTTCCACCAACTAAGGGAAGAGCCATTCATCCTTGATTTGTCAATCTTCACCTTTTGTTTCTCTACCACATGATCACACTCAAAGTGATTCTCCAATGCTTCTATCCAATCCATGACTTCCTCAAGGTTCATCTTCCCAGTGAACACCGATAGGTTTACCTTGCTCTCCTTATTTCCTACCCTCTCAAGGGATTCAATGAAGGGTCTCTGATCCGCAAGTAACCTCTCTCTTGCTTGCAAAGGTATATCTTCTTCATCCCAATCTTCTTCTCTTTTAGAGTCTTCTCCACCCCTTATGTCTACCTTGTCCTTATTCAACTTCTCTATCTCTGCTTGCATCTTCCTACTTTATGTCATGTGCTCTCTCATTATTTTGGGAAGCTCTGTGTTTGATATCCTTCCAGGTATCTCCTCACCATCTCCGCCTTCTATTCTATCTGTCATTTTCTAAATCATTTTCCCTAAGAATACTCCTAGTGTTTTGATAGAACCTAATGCAAAGTAGGCAACTAGAAGAATGAAAATCCCAACTCACTAAGTCTTCACCCTTTTACACAACTTCCAAATCAACCTTCAATTGTGATTCACAATTCACCTATACCATGGACAATCATGAATCTCTGACTTCTAGGGAGTAACAAGAGTTCTTCCACACAAGGATGTCTCACTGTATTCTTCTCAACAAGTTTTGACACTTTACTTGGGTATTGGTGTCAAAAGGCTCAAAATTGTCATGATGGCTAGTGGCCCTAAGGAATCAATTTTTCAAGAACAAATATCAAATTCTTCACATAATCCCTTGAACCATTTACAT
Source organism: Thuja plicata (assembly GCA_018584345.1). Taxonomy (NCBI): domain Eukaryota; kingdom Viridiplantae; phylum Streptophyta; class Pinopsida; order Cupressales; family Cupressaceae; genus Thuja; species Thuja plicata. The sequence goes on along the minus strand of MU223423.1, from coordinate 1,693,324 downwards.
ATTCAGATACCCTTTTTGGGACTTGGTCAAACTCCAAAATCTTAGGTCTTGTCTCTACTCCTACACCACCAAACTCTTATTGTTGGATGCAGACCTAATAGGCCTAATTAGGACTGGTCTCCAAAGAAAGTCCTTAGGAATGGACCGCTCATAAAATAAATAAAAAGGCTTGGATGTGTTCCTTTAACCCATAATACACTATTTCCAACCTTTCATGGCTTCTAGTCACTCCCTGATATGATTGTCTCACACTTCTCCTTGCTTCTAGACTAAACACATGGGCTTGTTTGGCCTAGGGCTTGGTGGGAAAATTACCAAAACTTTCTCCCTGAGCCTTCCCTTTGGGATTCCTAAAGTAAATCTCCCTAACTTGCATTCCACCTATTAGCACTGTCAAAAATATTCATGGTTCTAGGATTTTTCAAGTGTTTTTTTTCCTAGTCTCACAAGCCCTATTGTCTTTGTGCTTAAACCCTTGGTTCAATTTTAATGTAAAAATCCTAAAACCCTAAGTCTTTATGGCTCGTTATATTTTCAAGTTACCTTTTTTCATTCCACTTAAGTCTTATTTTTTTCATGTTCCTTTTCATCTTGTCTCCTAATCTCACAATCAAGATCAAATATTCCTTTTGGTCTGGAGATTTTGCGTGGCAAGGCTATCTCTTAATCTCAAAAGGGAAGGGAATATGCTTTATTCATTTCAAGATTTGGCAAAGGCTTATTACTTTTCTTGGTAGGCCCAGTGTTTAGTCTTTATCTCTTGATCTTGTAATGTTTAGAGGTTTGTTCTTGACATTCAACGACTTGGTGCGATGATTATCTCTTGATCTCGTCACGATAGCAATCAAGTCCTTAAAATCTGGAGATCTAGCAAAAAAGGAATAGACTTGAAAATTTATAGTTATCTATGAATCTCAGGAAAAAACTAGAGTTAAGTCTTTCATTTGGAGATCACAAGATAAAGCATTATCACTGAATCTCGGAACAGAAACTGAGTTAGGCAAAGTTTTTTGAGATCGCGCGAGGACCATTGATCGAGACCAAGATGTGTGGCTATCACTGAATCTCTAGATAAACCTAGAGTTAAGACAAGAATTTGGAAACTTAGAGAAAGACTTGTCTCTTAATCTTGAAATAGAACCATAGTTAAGACAAGTATCTGGAGTTCCAGCGATACAAAGGATTAAAAATGCTCTGGTCAAAGGTAGGTTAAAGAAAGTTTGATCAAATCAGAGGAAGATCTACGGTGGGCACTTTTCCTTGGTCAAAAAGATGCTAGTGTTTTAACCATTAAGGCAATGCGCCTACTTGAGACATAGTTGTGCTGATGTCATGGTCCCGGGTTTTTAAAAGGAGAATAAAGAGGCTACAGGTTTTTGTTGATCTATTGGTTGGTGTTATGGCTTAAGGAGAAGAAGCTTGATGGATAGTCATTTAGGCATCATGCTAGAATTCCATGTCACAAGTCAGATCTTGGTCAGCATTGAAAGAAGCAGTTAAAGGTAGTTCATATCTATATGGATTGATGGTTGGTGCTTGGCCTTAAAGCGGAAGATGATCTCTAATCAACCATCAAGGGAATATGCCTGATTGACGAGTGTACATTCTGATTTTGTGAGACCTACAATCATGGAACCAAGGTAAAGGGTTAATATGTAGTTAAGGTTAGTAAGATCTAATGGATAGCACAAAGCCTCAAAGGAAAAGATGATCAAGAAATAATCTTCAAGGTATTGCGATGGGGCGACACCTATCCGATCAAATTGTAGTGCCCGAGTAACATAAAGATAATCTACGGCCATGTTTTAAAGATGAGATAAAGTCTTGTTCTGGGCCGTTGATGCCATATTGTGTGCCACCTATGACCATTGGTTTAGATATTTGAATATTCAAATGTATTTCTCATATTTTTCATGGAGGTGGACTGAGACTTTTGTTGTTGGTAATTAATGCGTTGATTTGATCTTCTGGGTTGTTGTTGCACATCTATAGAGCATTATTTAAATGGAAATATGATAGTTGCGAGGTGTATTTATGTTGAGAAATTATATCTTAGGGTTCTGATCAAATTTGTAAGACTTTTTAACCCTAGAGATCTGTTTCCAAAGAAGTATTATGGCTACAGTTCAGATCATATTGCACAGATTGAAGTGAAGATAGGGTTTTAACTTGATGATAGGGTAGTTGAATAAATTGAGTGAATTTATTGTTGTAAACCCTAACCCTAAATGATCTGAAGCTTGTTGCATCCTTGTTTCCTATAAATGGATTTTCAAGATCATTTAGTAAGGGCTGGAAATTTGGGGAAGTAACATAAGGCATAGAATTGTTTATTGTTTCTAATAAGTATAGCAGATGTATATCTAGAGAGTATCATTATAGAATAGAAAGTTGAAAATATTTTGCATTTGTTGAAGTGGAATATGTTTTGAAACATTTTGGAATTGAAACTGGATTCTTTGTACTTAATACAATATTTCAGATTCAAGTCTCTCCTTGGTGTTCATCTCTTGAGTTTTTAATCTTATGGTTCTATTAGGTCTTTTCAAAAAAATTCCAAAATAATGAGTCCTTGGTCTACATTTACAAAAAGGGGTCTTATGTAAATTTTTGAAACCCTTGCTTTCAATTTTCCAAGTGTAAATCTTGTTTTCAAACCTTAAGCTTCGGCGTGGTTTCTATTTTTACATTACCTTTTTGTCACTTAAGTCATGTTTCCACCATGTGTTATTTTAAATGGGGTCACGTTCAATAGTTCGTAAATTCCTAACTCCTTGGCACTTTATTAACCCCTAAGTCTAAAAGCCCACAAGTCTTTTATTAAACTATTATGTGTAAAGTTGATGTGTTTTAATCTAACGGTCCACTTAATGACTTAGTCCTGAGATGTACAGAATCTATCATTCAAGTCATTAAGTGGTGATGACACGTGTTTATGGTGGGTCTAGCATAAGTTGAAGCTTTAGTAAAATAGCATGCAGTTTTTGTTTCATCCAATGGTCCACTTAATGACTTACTCTCAACATGATCGAGATCTATCGTATAAGTCATCAAGTACGAATGACGTGTATCCCTGCGGTGACGTGGGCCATGTTGAATAAATTTTGACAAAGGTTAAAGTGTAGATGGATCCAATGGTTCACTTAATTTCTTATGAACAAGATGCACAAGATCTAACCTATAAGTCATTAAGTGGTGATGACGTGTGGCAGTTGGTGGGCCCGAGCTTTGTGAACAGTTGTCTGATAAACTGCAGTCAAATTCCCTTTTGATCCAATGGCTAACTTAATAGCTTAATCCAAAGATGCATAAGATATATCATTCAAGTCATTAATCCATGTCATTGTGTGTCCTAGAGATGAAGTGTATTCCATTAACAGTAAAGGTGATCGCAGATTAAAGGGCTGACAGTTCAAAAAATATCTAACGGCCGACTTGATAGCTTAATGATAAAGTGATCAAGATCTAACATGTAATCCATTAAGTCATGATGCCATGTATCCCAGTGGGTCTGGATGAGTTCGTAAGAAAGGATTTCAAGGCTGAGCATCTAAAGGTTGAGTTGATGGTTGAATTAATCATTGAGTGTTAAAGTGAACGAGATCTAGAGTATAAGTGATTAAGTCGTGCTGACACTTGGCAGTTGGTGGGCCCAATACAACACAAGGATAAGATAGAGAGGATGCAATTTGAGAAAGATCAGATGGCTCGCTTAATGGCTTAAAGTGGAGATGCATGAGATCTAATGTTTAAGAAATCAAGCCATGTTGACACGTGTCCAAGTTGATAAAGTTACATCCGCAGTTAGTAAAATCTGGGGTAAAGTAATTGGTGGTCAGGTTAGAAAAGATCGGACGGCTGACTTAAAGGCTTAAGGTGGAGATGCATGAGATCTAGTGTTTAAGTGATCAATTCATGCTGACATTTTTCTAGGATGAATTGTGGTTTCCATAAAGTGATGAGAGCCACACAATAAGATGAGATGCTGATAAGATCTAAGGTTCAGATTTAAAAGTTAAAGACTGGTTTCAATGAGTCATTGAGTCGTGAATGTTCAAATCAGATGAATTGATTCCAGAGTGTGTGGCCACTTCAGAAAAATTCAATGAGAGAGATTGATTTGATTGAGCATATAATTCATTACTTTAGTTCAAATTTGCCATAACCATTGAAGTGATTGAAGCGAAACTCAAAGTTGCAGCAATCTCGCCCTTTGTGTAATAAATTGTAGAACGGGTAAGTTTTCTATTGAAACATTAAAATTCATACTTGCAGTAGGGTTTCAAGTTTTGAAAGATAAACAGAGTATTGATACAGTCTAATATTGTTACTATAAGAAATCCTAAGTTTAGAAAATGGCCCCTAGAATTGATTTCACTGGTAAAGTTTATTAGAAAGATAGGAATGTGTGGGATGATCTTTTACAACAGCTGAATGGATCCACCAATAACTCTACTCAAATAAAAAACTAGTGCATGTAAATCCTTGTTTTAGAGTCAGGGAGGGTTTATATGATCTGGGAAAATGGGCTAAGCACACCAAGGTTAGTGTAAGTGGTCTTGATTTAGTCAAAATTGCTTTCGGCCAACAAAATGCTCCTATCCCAGACTGTAACATATGGGATTTGGATGTTGGAAAATTGATAGTTCCTAGACTATTTATGGACACAGATTTGTTGATCACAATTGCTAAAGCTTGTGATAAGGTGTCTAGGGTTCTTAGAGATACATATGGGAACATATTATTGAATGTCTCAACTGATGAGATAAGAAAGTTTTTCAAGTTGAATGACCTTTCTGTTCAGATGGATGACATAGACTTTGAGTATTTCAAAGAAGTATACAAGAATCAAAGGGACTACTTCAGAACTAGGCCTTTGAAATAATGTTTCAATAAGATAGGGGGTTTAATTGTAGTAGGTCCTAACACACCAGAGCCCTTCAAATTGGAATATTTTAGTGGCAAAGCTAGAGGCATGTATAGTGCCTTGTGTCATGTTTTGGGAGAGGATGAGGAGACAACAATGCCCATTCATTTTATGCTTATGATGGTCCAAATTTTGCATCCAATTTGTCTGTTGTCTTTGACTTTGCTAATTACATTGCTGATCTGATGCATCACGGTCTAGTAGGCATAAAATAGTTAAGCCATTTGGGTGGTACTCTATGATGATGCACATGATCTTCTATAATAATGCTGACTATTTTGAGCAAGAAATGGATCTTATCAAATTTCAGGATGATGAAGATTTTCCAATTCAGTTGTGGAGTACTATTTGTCTTGGGATAGGAAAGAGGCCAGTTTTATTAATTTTCATAGGTGTTTTGCCTCTAGGCTTAGAGCACTATTATGCACAGACAACCCAAGAATTCACATTTATGTGTTGAGATTTCTGGACCAATGGAATATGTTAAAGAGTTTTAGATTGTTCACAATTGGGGTGACTTCATTCTATACCCTGTTTCAATAGTTATTAGGGTCTATGGTTTTAGAGGAACTCCAAATGTTCTCCCATATAGGGTACCACTCAAGATAGGCATGGCAAAAATCACGAGACAACTGGGTGGGTTGCAAGAAGAAGCATTGATTGGAAAAATGAAGGGCATTATCTTCCCAACCATCACAAAAGCACACCAGTTTATTATTACTAAAGGAGGATGGACCCAATTTCATAAATACTTGGAGCCTTATCAATTGGTAACCTCAGTGGCAAGATGTGCAGATAATGAGGGATTCATCAGTGACATGTTCAGAAAGAGAACTAAATGTTTAGCTCTAGAACATCAGTTCAATTTTCCTAAGGATACGATTAGAAATGAATTTGACTTGATGGAGAAAGAAATCAAGAAGGAAAAATGGTTAGTTTATAAGAAATCATTAGATTTTGTCCATCATTTTGATAAAGCTTATGATCCTTTGAAAGAATTTATGCCCTGGGCAAATAAGGTGGAATCCCTGATGAGCATGTTTGAAGATATTATGCAAGCCTTAGACTAGAAGAAGAAAGTAATGGAAACGGAGCCAGAAAAGGCCAAGGCTATTCTGAGAAGAGCTACACAGGGAAGGGTTTTTCCACCAGGGAAATATGTGGTGTACCAGCAGAGAGGATATAGCACAATTCAACGAAGAGTTGAAAAGATCTCTGATCAAAAGGGAATAAGAACATTTGACTTTGGTACCAAATCATTTCCATATCCAAAAATGAAAAGGGTATAAGGAAAATATCAACAATAAGGTGATATTTAGTCCCCTTCCCAGTCTCCCCTGCATATGGATGAACAGGCCATTGTTGAACAATTAGCACAAATGGGAAATACAGGACATGTCTTTTTTATAGCCAAGGAACTACAAGAAGGAGTGCCAGAGGCACCTAAACATGTTGAAATGGACTTGATAGTAGTTGAGTTTATTGGGAAGGAATTGGATCCTATCACTAAGAAAGCTAGTGATGAATTCTTGTTATATGACCAATTTGTTAAAGCAAGGGCTTTCATTCAGTTCCTTTGGAGAATTCACATTAATGAATTCAAAGAGAAATGTCTGAAGTTGTAGTATGATCAACCTAATAGAGACAAAGATGACATTGAAAAGGAAGTAAAGTAGGAGATGGTAGCTAAATTTGACCAAATCACTCCTGAAGAAGGCAGAGAACTAGTAAAGAAAGATGGATTTCTTATCCTTCCACAGTGGGATCTTTTTGATGCCATTTTCTTTGATGATGTTAGAAAAGAGACCAAACCAATGCACACTAGTGGAGTGTCTACTGGTTTCAAATTTAGTGAAGACCATGTGGCACTGGTAATGTGGTCTATAAAGAAGAAAGAGAATAAGAGAGCTAATGAAGGTGACCATGCTAAATAGTCAGGCAGCCTATTAGTAAAGAGAGTTGTAGGTTCCTTAGGGGTAGAAGCAGCTAGCTTTACTCTGGAATCAGCAAAAATTGGTATGAAAGTAGTTGAGAAATAGGAAGTAGAAATAAAAATCCTGGGGGAAAAATATGAGATAGTCATGAAAGCATATAATGATGAAAGGGTAAAGTCTATTGAAAAAGACAAGAAAATTACTATCCTAGAGGGAAAACAAATATCCCAATTTTCTCCTCAAAGGATGATAACACAAGACCCACATCAGCCTGGTTCATCCAGCCCAATTGTGACTTTCCCTCCTTCCCCTATGCCATCAATTCCTATTAGACAAGTAGACTTGGAATGAGAAAAAGAAAAATTAATTACTGAAATGACCAAATTAGAAGAATCAAGGAAGAAATAGATTGAAGAGTCCTCAACATTTAAAGAAGTAGAGGCATGGGTCCAACAAAAGGCACTGTGATAAGATACATGCCACTCTCATGCAATGTACTAAGCAATTAAGTCCTGCTACCCTTTATTTTCTAGGAAAAAAGATTATTAGCATAATAAGTGAGTATGATACAGACAAGGATAAGTGGGGATTGAACATGGATAGATGGAAAGGAAAGAAGGCTAAGTTGAAATTATTCTATTCCATATCCAAGGAAGAAAACAATATTGATATTTTTTTAACGAGTACTTATAAATGCTTGAAATTAATGGTGGACATGGACATAAAGAGAAGCATCATCATTAGGAAGATAGAAACTTTGAGGAAAGAATATTAAAAGGATAGATATGAGATGTTTCCTAACCTTTTCAAGAAGAGTGGTGATATAAAGAGTGAAGCATTGTGGCTGAGACAAATGAATGAGACATTGGCCACCAGGACCAACGGTATTATTACTTTGGAAAGCATGCTTTTGTTTTTCCAAACTGTGGTAATCATTGGCAAAGCCAGGGTATTTTTTGAGTTCTGGAAAGAGGAAATTGAGAAGGCAATTATCATTTGGGATCAGATTAACAGGAGAAAATATGAAGTCATTGGTTTTTCTTGGCCAAGTGATGAGGTGTATACCTCTTGGAAGGATAGATATGATACATCTGATCAAGGAGAAGGTGGCAGAATGTGAAAGACAACAAGTCGTAGTGCTCAGGATTAGTGAATAAGATAGACAAAGGTAAAGATCCTACATCAACAAGAACAAGGACAACCGATTCTAGGTGGCTGCTTATGAACAAGTTTAAAGTAGTTACAAGCACCCAGGTGGTCAGAAGTTAAAATATTTTGAATATATATTGTAACAAAAGTGGTTATCACTTCATTTGTTATTTTGTCTTTTTATTGAGTCATTTTTTTTGTCCTTATTCCAATTGATCTGTGGCTTGTTGCAATCCTATTCTATAAAAGGATTCCCAAGATCATTGGAAAAGGCTGGAAAATTTGGATTGTAAGCAATTTTGTGAAGTTTTAGTCAAGGGGGAAATATAGTATAGTTTGTACTAGATAGCTATGATAATTAAAAATAAAAGCTGAGAGATCTTTTGCAAGTTATTGAAGAGGTTATCACTGAGTACATTTTGTATGCTGGAATATGATTCTCTAAACTTAATACAAAGATCTAGACTCCAATCTCGCACGGGTTATGTGTCTTGTGAGTTATGAATTTTCTGATTCATTAGCATATAATTTCTCTATGTTTATGTACTTATTTGAGAGTTCTGATCTAGGATCAGATTAAATGAGTCTCTGATTAATGTATAGATTTTTTTGACATATTCTAGGATTTTATTGGTAGTAGGGGTTTGGGATAATTGTGTTTATGGCCTAGAATCTTTGATGAATATTGATTTCACTATATTGTACTTGAATCAGAGTGTATCCCAATGGATAAAGCACTGATCTAAAGCTGATAAGTTCTTTTCTATTGCATATCTAGTTGCAGATTGGTTGTGTTCTCCTATAAATAAACATTAAATCCATTAAGTATATATTTGTGCAAGTTTGTTGTGAATTCCTATGTCATGCTCCATTTCATGGTTGATATTCAATGGATAATTAGCCAATTATCTAGTATCTCCCGGTTATGTTGAGTTATTGTGAGATTACTGCTTGATAATACCATATAGAGATATCAGAAGGTATTATAGGGTATCCCCCTCTTGGTATAGCAGAACCTAAAGAGTAGAAGTATTGTAGGAGTGCTTGTTAGTTGGTCCTTTTACTGCATGAATCAATATTTGGAGATGGCTTCTCTATAAAAATAGTCATAAGAAGAAGAGGTTGTTGTTTTTGTTGCAACATAAAAAGAAACCAATAAAATGGCGACTCTACTAGGGAATAATTTTACATTGCAGTAAGTGAGTAAGGTTTCTCAAGTTGGGCTAGACTCCTGGCCTGCTTACTTATTAATACCATTTGGTTGACCATTGAAGTACAGAGTTTTATCTTTACACATCCCAGTGATTTGTATTACCATTGAAGATGTATCAGGATAAATGCTTAGATCTTTGTTGATATTTGTTAGCCCATGAAGACTTTTCATAACGAAATATTTATTACTCAAAATTAGTGTGTATTTTCCTAGCTATTTGTTGGGTGGTGACTCAAAGGAATATCTGCATCAATGCTAAGTTACAAACATTTGATACACCACTATTTAACTATGAGTTATAAAAATACCAGATCCAAGATGAAGAATCATCCTGAGAATGAGTTGGAAGGTGAAATTCCATCTACCTCCAGAGCTGGGAAATCAATGAACAAAAATGTTGTTGGAACTACTCCCCAAGCTTGGAGGCAGAGAAGGAACATAAGAATGGATACTCCTATTCCCCCTAATCATGAAGAAGATACTATAGAAGTTGAACAAGATACACAGTCGAGATTGGGATTATATGGTGAGTATTACTCTCAAAGTGAGAGAGTTGATGATGTACCTAGGTATACTAGGAGGGTGGTCCATGGTAAATCCTAGGGACATGAAACAAGGTCCAGATCCAAAATCAGAGGCAAAGATAATAGGAATGCTCCTAGTGATCCGATCTCTCCCTCATCTGAAAGACCACATGCTCATCATCACAAGAGAGAAAGAACTATTATGGAGGAAAATTTAAAATCTGACATAACTCTTGTAGATTCTAAGGAGATTTTTGAAGAAGTGGGTGAACTGGAAAGGAAGATCTGAGAGTAGATTGCCTTGAGACAAAGAAGAGAAAGAGAGAAAGAGGAGAGAATCAGACATTCTCATATTCAATCTGACCAATTGAAAAGGCAACTGCGAGATTTAGAAGCAGTAAATGCTACTACTATACCTGAGAAACTTTAACATGAACATGTTGTCCAACAGTCATATGAAACACAGAAACCCAAGGATAAAGGTAAACAAAAAGTAGAAACAATTCAAATAAATGAGCTAGTGAATAAAGGGAGTGCAGTGGATCCCATGACTAAGCTGGATACTGAGTTGGAGAAAGCCAAGAGAGAGAGGGAGATCATAGCCAAAGAATTGGAGAAGGCTGAATTGGAAGCCTCTACTCTTGAGATGAAAAAGAAAATTGAATTTCTTAGGAAAACCTCTGGCCCTCCTCCTGCTGTTGTTGGTCCTAAAATATCTCTAAATTCAGGAATGAATTTACCACCACCTACTAATTCTAGAAATGCTACTACATCAAATACTCAAGGTAATGATTCATCTCAAAGAGCTCCTGTCTATATTGAAAGGTATAGACAATTTATTTTCCTTGGCATTCCTGGTTATCCAAATGAGATTCCTAAAAAGATTAGGGATAAACTTCCTAAAATTGTTGAAAATAATATTATAACATGTGAAGAACATTTGAAGCATTTTATGGATATGATGGATGATTATGAAATTGCATGTGATTATGTGATGATGAAGTTATTTGTGCAATCATTAACTGAGGATGCTAGGGAATGGTTTAGAGGGTTTCCCCATGAATGTATTGGGTCTATGGATGAAATGAAAGAATGTTTTAGAGATCAATATGGGGATAAGACTAATGAAGGTTTCATGTTGAATGAGTTCAACAATATAAAGAAGAACTCAAATGAAGAAGTGGTGGAGTTCAATATCACGTTCCAAAGGGCGATGCATAAGTTGCTGCAAGTGATGAGATTGGATGGAAAGGTATGTCTTGCTACTTATCTTAATGCTTTTGATGCAAAAATGGGTTATCTTTTAAGGGATAATAACCCTAGAAATATTAGAGAAGCATATAAGGTAGCAGTAAATATTGAGACAAATAGAAGGGTTTCTGGAAAAGTGGATAGGAGAGAAGATTGGAAAGAAACCAGGTACAACAAGAAAGAATCAGATAAACCTTTGAATACTAAAACAAAAGAAAATGGTAATCTTAAGTTGATTCTGAATGCTTTGAAAAATTTAAAACCTGGAGAAAGTAGTAACAATAGGGTTTCAAACAATGATAAGCCTTCCTATGGAAATTTCAACAGACAGCCTAGGATGCAAAATTATCCTTATACTACTTAGTGGAAAGATGGGAAACCTATTGTCCCACAAAAGAAGGATAAATCTGATGAAAAAACTCCCGATCCTCTACACAAAACCACTATAAACATGTGCAATGATAATCCTTGGTGTGTGGCTTGCCAATCCCCTCATAGTCCTGAGTATTGTTTTATTACTGCTAGAATCTCTGCAACTGAAGATCGGAAAGATAATAAAGAGGAAGGATATGATGATAGTGGTTGTGCTATGACTTCCTCACATGTTAATGATGAAACATATTATCAACATGATGATTTTGACATACAAGATTGGGAGGTTGATAATATGAGATGTAATGTCGAGGGATGTGATGAGACCCCTATCCTTAGAAGACCATCTGATGAAGAAATTGTTGAAGTCGCAACAAACATGGTTGCACAAGCAAGGGGAAATTACATTTTAAGAAATAGAATAGTTGGTAGTGCAGATGAAAAACCTGCCGATATTTTTATCAAGGATACCACAAATAGTACCAAAAGGCCACAAGAAAAGGAGAAACGGGCTGAAGGTACAAATAAAATTTTGATAAAAAAAGGAAACAAGCCTACTGGTCCAAATGTGTATAAAGAAAAGGTAAAAACACCAGAAAGTCCCACACCTCATTCTAAAAGGGAGGATAACCCACATAAAGGAGATGAATCCAAACTGGCTTCTCAAGTAGAAGATGATGATTACACAAATCAGAGATCAGATATTTCTAATATGAAATACACCCTTGTGGATATGGGGCAACTTTTGTCTCAAATAACTGTTAAGGTACCTCTTTTAGAAATGATGAGGATAGGAGAGCATAAAGAAAAGACTTTAACATGGATGAAGGGTGTTAGTTCTACTAAGATTATGGGATCAGAGCTAAGCAAGAAAGTGTTAGACACAAAAGATAAATCCATAAAGGAATCTGATGAGCTTGTGTCAAAGATTCCTCAAATTTATTTGGATACCAATATTGTTGGTACTACTACAGAAAATGTACATCCCTCTTTCTTAACATTGTTGATAAATGGTAAAATGTTAAAAAATTGTATGATTGACTCTAGAGCATCTAACAATGTCATGCCTACAGAAGTTATGAGATCTATGGGATTGAAAGTAGACACACCACATGGGAGGTGTCAAGCTATGGATTCTAGGGAAGTGCATGTCATTGGCAACATTAAGGCTTTGCATTATAAATTGATTTCTTTCCCAGACAAAGTATTATCAATGAGTGTGTTGGTTGTAGATATTCCTCCTCAATATGGAATGTTGTTGTCAAGAAAATGGACTGCATCAATGGGGGAAGAATTCAGTGTGATTTGTCATTTGTCACTTTCAATATTAATGGTGAAAACATTAAGGTATCAAGGGAGACTAGAACTCCTCATATGATTAAGGAAGAAGATGATAACAATATGAATTATTTCTTAGGTACTGAGATGGGATCATTTCAAGTGTAGGAAAATTGAGTTGCAAGAAAATTACAACCTGCATTGTTGTCTGAAGACATAAATAATTTATCTGAACAAAGTAAGTTATGGGTAATGTATTTTGATAGTTCCAGTTCTAGGGAGGGGGACGGTACTGGCGTTTTATTGATATCTCCCTCAGAAAGAACTTTCAAATTTTCATTTACTTTGTTATTTACATGTACAAATAATGTGGCAGAATATGAAGCTCTATTGATGGGTTTGAGATTAGTTGCAAGACATGGAATCAAGTGTATCAGAGTTGTTGGAGACTCTAAATTGGTAGCATCTTAGATCAGATCCAAGTATGCTTCCAAGAATTATAGATTGAAACAATACCAAAATGCAGTCTGGGATGAATTAGAAAGTTTTGATGCATTTGGTATTGACTAGATGGATAGAAGCCATAATAGAATGACAGATTTGTTGGCTATCATTTCTTTAAGGCCAGAAGATATTAATTTTGCTGGAATTTTTGAAATAGAAGTTCAGACTAGGCCTTCAATACCAAACAATGTGGATAGTTGGCAAGTATTTGTTGATGATGTGGATATTTAGAGATTCTATTCTAAGATTCTTGTATTGTGAGACAGATCTTGAAAATAAAGAGATAGATTTCTATAGGTATGTGGAAACCATTGATGGACAAGATATTGTCTTAGGAAAGGAATTATTGCATTTAAAGTCAAATAAAGTCTCAAAAGGACTGGTTGTTTTAGAAAGAGCCTTTGACAATAAGGATAAACTATACTTTGCTACATGTGTAAATAAGTCTGAATTTTTGGAGGAGGTAAATGTGGGAATAGAGGAAGTTCCTAAAAAATTATTTATGGTAAAAAAATGTCACCCAAAGTTAAGGAGGATCTGACTAATCTTTTGAGGAAGTACAAGAAGGTCTTTGCATGGACGTATGATGATCTGAAGGCATATAATGAGGAGCTATGCCAACATGAGATCCCATTAAGAGAAGATGTCAAGCCTTTTAGAAAAAAGAAAAGGCCCATAAATCCCACCCTAAGGTCCAAAATGGAGCAGGAATTGAAGAAGATGAAAGATGTTGGGGTAATTAATCCCATTAGACATTCTAATTGGGTTTCCAATTTAGTCCCTGTCAGGAAGAAGAATGGAGATATAAGGTTGTGTGTGGATTTTAGAAACTTGAATATATCTTCCCTAAAAGACAACTATACTCTCCCTAATATGGAGAATATGCTGTAGAGAGTCACTGGATGTGAACTGATGTCCATCATGGATGGATTATCTAGGTATAACCAAATAATAGTTAAGGAGTCAGAGCAATTTAAAACTGCTTTTACTACACCATAGGGAACATATGTATATGTTAAAATGTATTTTGGCTTAATGAATGTTGGGGCTACTTTCTAGAGGGCCATGGATGTTGCATTCTAAGATTTCTAGCAAAAATTTCTTGAGGTTTATCAGGATGACCACACAACCTACTCAAAGAAGGAAGAACAACATTGTGAACATCTGGAGAAGATTTTTGAAAGAGCTCTAGAATTTGGGATTTCTCTGAATCCCAGGAAATGCATTTTTGGAGTAAAAAAAGGTAAATTATTGGGGCATATTGTATCAAAGGAGGAGGTCAAAATTGACCTAGATAGGGTAGCTTCTATTAACAAGGTACCCCTCCCAAGAAATTTTAAAGGAATTCAATCTTTCTTTGATCGAGTAAACTTTCTTAGAAGATTTGTCAAAAACTTTGCTGAGAAAAGTAGGCCAATTTCCAAAATGTTGAAGAAGGATGCAAAAATGGAATGGGATGGAGAAGACACTCAATATTTTCAATAAATAAAGAAAGCTATCAAAGATTCCCCTATCCTAAGAACTCCTGACTATTCAAAGCCTATGAACATTTTTTCATTTGCATCTTGCCATACTGTTGCTGCTGTGTTGTTGCAAAAAAATGAAGAGGGGTTTGAATAGCCCATTGCCTTTTTTAGAAAATCGTTACAGGCTACATAGCTCAAATATGATATAATTGAAAAAAGGGCCTATGCATTGGTGAAGGTTGTGAAATCTTTCAGATGTTATTTGATGGGTGCTATTGTAGTAGCATATGTTCCCTCAGCAGAAGTTAAGGACATCTTCACTCAACAAGAGGTGTCAGGAAAAAGATGTAGATGGACCAATAGGATTCAGGAGTTTAATATAGAAATTTAAATCACTAAGTTGGTCAGAGGAATGGGTTTAGCCAAATTGATGGCTAACCCAAACTTGGATGCAAACCGTGTCAATACCCTAGAGGAAGAACATGGACCTTTTATTTGTAACCTTGACCACTTTGATTGGTATAAGAATATTATTTATTACTTACAAAGAATGAACTATCCATAGGGGATGGATGAGAATAATAAAAGGGCTTTAAAGCTACAAGCTATCCATTTTTCTCTGATCAGAGATGAGTTGTGTTGGAGGAATCCTGAAGGAATTCTACTAAAATGTGTTGATAAAGAACAAGCAGATAGGATTCTGCAAGAAATGCACAATGGAGTGTGTGGTGGCCATTACATGGCCAAGACTACTGCACATAAGGTTTTAAGAGTAGGATTTTGGTGGCCAAGTATCTTTAAGGATGCTCATCAACTGGTTAAGAAATGTGATGCTTGCCAACATTTCTCTGGTAAACTAAAATTCTCAGGTAATGTACCTCTTACACCAGTGGAAGTTCAAGCCCCTTTTCAGCAACGAGGTATTGATTTTATAGGGAAAATAGCTACTAAATCTAGTGGAGTACATGCATGGATAATTGTAGCTACTTACTAATTTACTAAGTGGGTTGAAGCAATCCCCACTAAAAGAGCAACCAGTAAAGTAGTAATAGGTTTCTTGTTGAAAAAAATAATCACCAGGTTTAGGTGCCAAGAAAAAATAATGTCAGAAAATGCTATGTGTTTTAAATATGAGGATAATATCTCTTTTTGTGTTGAATATGGCATTCACACATCTTACTATGTACCTTACCACCCACAGGGGAATGGCCAAGTTGAGTCCACCAACAAAAACTTGCTTAAGATCATTAAGAGAGTTCTGGATACAAATAAAAAGGCATGGGACTCAAAGCTAACAATGGTTGTCTGGTCAGATAGAGTAACATCTAAAAATGCCATAGGATGTGCACCCTTTGATTTAGTTTATGGGATTCATGTAAGACTGCCCCAAAATAATCTAATGCAAATGTACAAGTTTGTCCAATTATATAATGATGATATTGACAGTGATATGCAATTGAGAATTGATGACCTAGTGGAATTGGATGAAACCATGAGGGAAGTTTCTATGACAAATGCTAAGCTTCAATTGCAGGCAAAAAACTTATATGATAAAAGGGCAGTCTCAAGACAATTTTGTGTGGGAGATTATGTCCTAATGTGGAATTCCATATTAGAAGATAAAGGAAAACATGGAAATTTTGAACTAATCTGGTTGGGACCATACATTGTCCATGAGAGGTATGGGAAAATTTCTTATTTATTGAAAGACCTTACTGGTATCATTTTAGAACTTCCAATTCATGGGCAGTTCTTGAATTTATACTTCTCTTGAATTCTAATCATCCATGAACATTAGGTTGTGTATATAGTGTGTTTCTATAAGTGTGTTCTTTCTGTCTTAGTTTAGTTTGGCTTTCTATTGTGTGATTAGTTTAGTTTTTTCCAGTTGGTTGGTCTGCTTCCCCTGAGATTCTAAATTCTTGCAATACCTACAGGAGGTATTCATCCCCAGAAAGATCCACTGTTAGGTCTTTTTAAAAAATTTCCAAAACAATGAGTCCTTGGTCTGCATTTACAAAAAGGGGTCTTATGTAAATTTTTGAAACCCTTGCTTTCAATTTTCAAAGTGTAATTCTTGTTTGCAAACCCTAAGCTTCGGAGTGGTTTCTATCTTTACATTACCTTTTTGTCACTTAATTCATGTGTCCACCATGTGTTATTTTAAACGGGGTCACGTTCAATGGTTCGTAAATTCCTAACTCCTTGGCACTTTATTAACCCCTAAGTCTAAAACCCCACAAGTCTTTTATTAAACTATTATGTGTTGAGCTGATATGTTTTAATCTAATGGTCCACTTAATGACTTAGTCCCAAGATGTACAAAATTTATCAGTCAAGTCATTAAGCGGTGATGACACATGTTGATGGTGGGTCTAGCATAAGTTGAAGCTTCAGTAAAACAACATGCAGTTTTTGTTTCATCCAACGGTCCACTTAATGACTTACTCTCAATGTGATCGAGCTCTATTGTATAAGTCATCAAGTCTGAATGACATGTGTCCCTGCAGTGACATGGGCCCTATTGCATAAATTTTGACAGAGGTTAAAGTGCAGATGGGTTCCCTTAATTTCTTATGATCAAGATGCACAAGATCTAACCTATAAGTCATTAAGTGGTGATGATGCGTGGCAGTTGGTGGGGCCGAGATTTGTGAACATTTGTCTGATAATCTGTAGTCAGATTCCCTTTTGATCCTATGGCTAACTTAATAACTTAATCCAAAGATGTGTAAGATCTATCATTCAATTCATTAAGTCATGCTACCGCATATCTTGGAGATGACATGTATTCCATTAACAGTAAAGGTGATCGCAAATTAAAGGGCTGACAATTCAAAAATTATCTAACAGCTAACTTGATAGCTTAATGATAAAGTGATCAAGATCTAACATGTAAGCCATTAAGTCATGATGCCATGTGTCCTAGTGGGTACGGCTAAGGTCATAAGAAAGGAGTTAAAGGCTGAGCATCTAAAGGTTGATCTAACGGTTGACTTAATCACTGAGTGTTAAAGTGATCAAGATCTACAGTATAAGCGATTAAGTTGTGCTGATGCGTAGAAGTTGGTGGGCCCAGTATAATGCAAGGATAAGATAAAGAGGATGTAGTTTGAGAAAGATAAAATGGTTCACTTAATGGCTTAAGGTGGAGATGCACAAGATCTAATGTTTAAGAGATCAAGTCATGCTGACACGTGTCTGAGTTGGTAAAGTTGCATCCACAGTTAGTAAAGTCTGGGGTAAAGTAACTGGTGGTCAGGTTAGAAAATATCGGATGGCTGACTTAAAGGCTTAAGGTGGAGATGCATGATATCTAATGTTTAAGCGATCAAGTCATGTTGACACATGCCTAGGATGAATAGTGGTTTCTGTAAAGTGATGAGAGCCACAGGATAAGATGAGATGTTGATAAGATCTACCGTTCAAATTTAAAAGTTAAAGATTGGTTTCAAAGAACTGTTGAGCCGTGAATGTTCAAACCAGATGAATTGATTATAGAGCATGCGACCACTTATGTAAAATTCAATGCAAGAGATTGATTTGATTGAGCATATAATTCATTACTTGAGTTCAAAGTTTTCATAACCATTGAAGTGATTGAAGTGAAACTCAAATTTGCAGCAATCTCACACTCTATGTAACAAATTGCAGAACGGGTAAGTTTTCTGTTGAAACATTAAAATTCATACTTACAGAAAGATAAATAGAGTATTGATATAGTTTGATACTGTTACTGTAAGAAGCCCTAAGTTTAGAAAATGTCCCCTAGAATTGAGTTCACTGGTAAACTTGATTACAGAGACACGAATGTGCAGGATGATCTTTTACAACAGTTGAATGGATCCGCAAATGACTCTACTCAAATCAAAAAAGTAGTGTTTGTAAGTCCTTGTTTTAGATTCAGGGAGGGTTTATGTGATCTATGAAAATGGGATAATCATGCCAACGTTAGTGTAAGTGGTCTTTCTTTGTTCAAAATTGCTTTCGGCCAAAGAAATGCTCCTATCATAGACTGTAACATATGGGATTTGGATGTTGGAAAATTGATAGTTCCTGGAGTATTTATGGACACAGATTTGTTGATCATAAATGCTAAAGCTTATGATAAGGTTTCTAGGGTTTTTAGAGATACAGATGGGAACATATTATTGAATGTCTCAGCTGATGAGATAAGAAAGGTTGAGCTTTCTATTTAGATGGATGACATAGACTTTGAGTATTTCAAAGAAGTATACAAGAATCAAAGGGACTACTTCAGAACTAGGCCTTTGAAAGAATGTTTCATAAGATAGGGGGTTTAATTGTAGTAGGTCCTAACACACCAGAGCCCTTCAAATTGGATTATTTTAGTGGCAAGGCTAGAGGGATGTATAGTTCCCTGTGTCATGTTTTGGGAGAGGATGAGGAGACAACAATTCCCATTCATTTTATGCTTATGATGGTCCAAATTTTGCATCCACATTTGTCTGTTGTCTTTGACATCGCTAATTACATTGTTGATCTGATGCATCAAGGTCTAATAGGCATAAAAGAATATAAAATAGTTAAGCCATTTGGGTGGTACTCTATGATGATGCACATGATCTTCTATAATAATGCTGACTATTTTGAGCAAGAAATGGATCTTATCAAATTTTAGGATGATGAAGATTTTCCACTTCAGTTGTGGAGTAATGATTATTCTTGGGACAGGAAAGAGGCCAGTTTTATTAATTTTGATATATGTTTTGCCTCTAGGCTCAGAGCACTGTTATGCATAGACAACCCAAAAATTCACATAGATGTGTTGAGATTTCTTAGACCAATGGAATATGTTAAAGAGTTTCAGATTGTTCACAATTGGGGTGACTTCATTCTATACCTTGTTTCAACAGTTATTAGGGTCTATGGTTTCAGAGGAACTCCAAATATCCTCCCTTATAGGGTACGACCAAAGATAGGCATGGCATAAATCTTGATACAACTGGGTGGGTTGCAAGAAGAAGCATTAACTCAAAAAATGAATGGCATCATCTTTCCAAGCATCACAAAAGCACACCAGTTTATTATTACTAAAGGAGGATGGACCCAGTTTCAAAAATACTTGGAGCCTTATTAGTTGGCAAGCTCAGTGGAAAGATGTGCAAATAATGAGGGATTCATCAGTGACATGTTCAGAAAGAGAACTAAATGTTTAGCTCTAGAACATCAGTTCAATTTTCCTAAGGATATAATTAGAAATTAATTTGACTTGATGCAGAAAGAAATCAAGAAGGAAAAATGGTTAGTTTATAAGAAATCATTAGATTTTGTCCATCATTTTGATGAAGCTTATGATCCTTTGAAAGAATTTATGCCCTGGGCAAAGAAGGTGGAATCCCTGATGAGCATGTTTGAAGATATTATGCAATCCTTAGATTAGAAGAAGAAGAAGGTAATGGAAACAAAGCCAGAAAAGGCCAAGGCTATTCTGAGTAGAGCTACATAGGTAAGGGTTGTTCCACCAGGGAAATATGTGGTGTACCAACAGAGAGGATATAGCACAATTCTACCAAGAGTTGAAAAGATCTTCGATCAAAAGGGGAAAAGAACATTAGCCTTCGGTACCCAATCATTGCCATCTCCAAAAAGGAAAAGGGTAGAAGGAAAAGATTAACAACAAGGTGATATTTAGTCCCCTTCCCAGTCTCCCCTACACATGGATGAATAGGCTATTGCTGAACAATTAGTGCAAATGGGAAATACAGGACATGTCTTTGTTACAGTCCAGGAACTGCAAGGAGTATCGCAGGCACCTAAACATGTCTAAATGGACTTGACAGTAGCTAAGTTTGCTAGGAAGGAATTGGATCCTATTACTAAGAAAGCTAGTGATGAATTCTTGTTAGATGACCAATTTGTTAAATCAAGGGCTTTCATTCAGTTCCTTTAGAGAATTCACATTAATGAATTCAAAGAGAAATGTCTGAAGTTGTAGGATGATCAACCTAATAGAGACAAAGATGACATTGAAAAGGAAGTAAAGCAGGAGATGGTAGCTAAATTTGACCAAATCACTCCTGAAGAAGGCAAAGAACTAGTAAAGAAAGAAGGAGTTCTTATCCTACCATAGTGGGATCTTGTTGATTCCATTATCTTTGATGTTGTTAGAAAAGAGACCAAACCAATGCACACTAGTGGAGTATCTACTAGTGTCAAATTTAGTGAAGACCATGCAGCACTGGTAATGTGGTCTATAAAGAAGAAAGAGAATAAGAGAACTAATGAAGGTGACTATGTTGAACAGTCAGGTATCCTATTAGTAAAGAGAGTTGCAGGTGCCTCAGGCATAGAAGCAGCTAGCTTTACTCTGGAATCAGCAAAATTTGGTATGAAAGTAGCTGAGAAACAATAAGAAGAAATAAAAAGCCTGAGGGAAAAATATGAGATAGTCATGAAAGTATATAATGATGAAAGGGTAAAGTCTATTGAAAAAGACAAGAAAATTGCTATCCTAGAGGGAAAACAAATATCCCAATTTTCTCCTCAAAGGATGATAACACAAGACCCACATCAGCCTGGTTCATCCAGCCCAATTCTGACTTTCCCTCCTTCCCCTATGCCATCAAGTCCTGTTACACAAGTAGACTTGGAATTAGAAAAAGAAAAATTAATTGCTGAAAGGACCAAATTAGAAGAATCAAGGAAGAAATGGATTGAATAGTATTCAGCATTTAAATAAGTAGAGGCGTGGGTCCTAAAAATGTACTCTGATAAGATACATGCCACTCTCATGCAGTGTACTAAGCAATTAAGTCCTGCTACCCTTTATTTGCTAGGAAAAAAGATTATTAGCATAATAAATGAGTATGATAAAAACAAGGATAAGTGGGGCTTGATCATGGATAGATGGAAAGGAAACAAGGTTGAGTTGAAATTATTCTATTCCATATCCAAGGAAGAAAACAATATTTATATTGTTTTAACGAGTACTTATAAATGCTTGAAATTAATGGTGGACATGGACATAAAGAGAAGCATCATCATTAGGAAGATAGAAAATTTGAGGAAATAATATTCAAAGGATAGATATGAGATGTTTCCTAACCTTTTCAAGAAGAGTGGTGATATAAAGAGTGAAGCATTGTGGCTAAGACAAATGAATGAGATATTGGCCACGAAGACCAATAGTATTATTACTTTTGAAAGAATGCTTTTGTTTGTCCAAACTGTGGAAATAATTGGCAAAGCTATGGCATTTTTTGAGTTTTGGAAAGAGGAAATTGAGAAGGCAAGTGTCAGTTGGGATGAGATTAACATTAGAAAAGATGAAGTCATTGGTTTTGCTTGCCCAAGTGATGAGGTGTATACCTCTTGGAAGGACAGATATGATACAGTTGATCAAGGAGAAGGTGGAAGTATATGAAAGACAATAAGTGGTAGTGCTCTTGATTGGTGAATAAGACAGACAAAGTTAAAGATCCTACATCAACAAGAACAAGGACAAAAAATTCCATGTGGCTACTTCTGAACAACTTTAAAGTAGTTACAAGCACCCAAGTGGTCAAAAGATAAAATATTTTGAATATATATTGTAACAAAAGTGGTTATCACTTCATTTGTTATTTTATCTTTTTATTGAGTCATTTGTTTTGTCCTTATTCCAATTGATCTGTATCTTGTTGCAATCCTATTCTATAAAAGGACTCCCAAGATCATTGGAAAAAGCTGGAAAATTTGGATTGTAAGCAATTTTGCAAAGTTTCAGTCAAGGGGGAAATATAGTATAGTTTGTACTAGATAGCTGTGATTATTAAAAATAAAAGCTGAGATATCTTTTGCAGGTTATTGAAGAGGTTATCTCTGAGTACATTTTGTATGCTGGAATATGATTCTCTAAACTTAATACAAAGATCCAGATTCCAATCTCTCCTGTGTTATATGTCTTGTGAGTTATGAATTTTTTGATTCATTAGTATAGAATTTCTCTATGTTTATGTACTTGTTTGAGAGTTCTGATCTAGGATCAGATTAAATGAGGCTCTGATTAATGCATAGATTCATTTGACATATGCTAGGATTTTATTGGTAGTAGGGGTTTGGGATAATTGTGTTTATGGCCTATAATCTTTGATGAATATTGATTTCAGTATATTGTATTTTAATCAGAGTGTATCCCAATGGATAAAGCACTGATCTAAATCTATTAAGTTCTGTGCTATTGCATATCTAGTTGCATATTGGTTGTGTTCTCCTATAAATAAACAATAAATCCATTAATTCTATATTTGTGCAAGTTTGTTGTGAATTCCTAACTCATGCTCCATTCAATGGACAATTAGCCAATTATCTAGGATCTCCTAGTTATGTTGAGTTATTGTGAGATTACTGCTTGATAATACCATATAGAGATACCATAAGGTATTATAGGGTATCCTCCCCCTTGGTGTAGTAGAACCTAAAGAGTAGAATTATTGTAAGAGTGCTTGTTAGTTGGTCCTTTTCTTGCATGAATCAATATTTGGAGATGGATTCTCTATAAAAATTGTCATAAGAAGAAGAGGTTGTTGTTGTTTTTGTTGCAACATAAAAAGAAACTAACAGGTTTACTGCATGGAACTTATCTATGTATATGTTTTATTCCCTAGTTTTGATCTAGGATCAAATTAAAATCTTCTTTGGATAAGACATAAACTCATTTGGTTTGTCTACATAAGGATCTTATAAGAATTATTTGATCTGAATTATTTGTATTTATGGTTTTGAGTCCTTGACAATAGTTAGTTTCTCTGTCCTGTATCTGAACAAAAAAGATTTCCCAGTGGATAAAGCACTGATCATTAATTACTATTTTCTACATTGATACATATATAAATATATTTGGCTATATTATGCCCTATCAAAACATCAAAACCATTTCAATTCCTTTTACATTTTATGGTTGTTAGTTGTTTGTCCTGCATGGTAGTGAAGAGTCAATAAATGAGTGGTTATCATTTCATACTTTCTTACCATTATCTGTTGCTAAAATCTAGAGTTATAAGGAGTTTTAAAGAGTTGATTTTCTATATATATTAGGTGTACCCACCTTGGTTTTGCAGAGCCATAAGTGCAGAGGACAATCTTGTCCCTATAGTTGGTCCAGTTAGCTTGCAAAGCTTTCATACTTGGAGCTAACCACTCCTCACATTAGTCTTAAGGTAATAGTTTTAAACACCAACACCACCCATGGTAATGGAATTCCTATGGTGTGATTTCAAGTTAGGGCTTCATCTTTCACCAGACCCTATAAACAAGGGTTTCATGTACTATCTTCACCAATTTGATCACAACTCTCGCCAAACTCCACCAAATTGGTTCAAACCACTTGAATTAGAATATTAACTCATAACACTATGTATATCCCTTAATTTTTCATCCAATCCAATGACCAATCAAATTTAATAGTACACAATTCAGACAGATTTAAGCAAAATCAGAAATTTCTTTTATTTAAACTTCCACCAAACTTCATACATCAACATCCACTTGTCATAGTTGATATAAATTGACCTAAATAGGCCAATACCAATGGATACAACTATTTTTAATTTTTTTTAGTTGTTGGTTGCCAAAGTACAACTTCTCGAGCAACTTTTTGAAAAGTTGCATAGCAACTTTTACATATTTTTATGCATTTTGACACTTTATGTCCTAATGCTCCTAAATTAATTTGTAGGCTCTTGTAATACTTAAAAACATCATTTATGACTATAATTACCTCAACCCACCTAAATACCCTTTTATAACCCTTAATATACCCTTTGGTCTAATTTGGAGTCTAAGCTTATAAAACACCTTAGAGCCTACTAGCCTTACAAAATGGGTCATTGATTACATCATAGGTGATCCTATTAGATAAAACCCTTTGTTCCCTTAACTCTTATCTACCAAGTGTTTGGATTATATGAGGGTTCCCTACACCACAAAACTTACAAGATAATATCCCACTTCTATTCTGGAACAAGGTTTGGTTGCAAAAGTTTGCAAGATGTTGATTCTCTACCTTCACTCGTTGACACTTCAAGCATCTAGATACAAAATTTATAATATCCCTTTTAATTCCCAACCAATGATACAACTGCCTAAGGTCAACATGAATCTTCTTGACTCCATGATTTACTGCATAAAGAACACAATGTGCCTTTGATAAGATCAAGGTACGGAAATTTTTCAACAATGAAACATAAATATGATAAAGGTGGCACAAGAAACCATCTAATTCTAAAGAAAGTCATAAAAATATTCCTTCAAGTGGTCTCCCTGACTCAATATCTACTCTTTCCTCTTGGAAAAAAAGAATCTCTAGGAAGTGCCTCAAGAATATAACTCTACACATCAAATCCAAGAATCATCATAGAAATATCATTTCTCCTTCTACTCAGAGAATTTTCTACTACATTTTCCTTAAAATAGATATAATGGACCTCAAAAGCATACTCACACAAGAACTCCATCCAGTGACACTACCTATCATTCAGGTTTAGCTGAGTAAAGAAGTAGTACAAACTACAATGATCAATGTTTAACTCAAACCAATGACCAAAACTAAAATGCCTCCAACAAACAAGTGCACAAAAAATAATTGCTAGCTCCAAATAATGAGTAGGGTAGTTCATCTCATGATCTTTGAGCTTATGATACTTTTAAGAAATCACACGTCCATCATGCATAAAAACTACCCCTATTAATTCCAAAGATGCATCAGTACATACCAAAAATTTACCTACTAGATCAAGAACTCATTAGATAGAAGAACTATTCATTCGCTCCTTAAGAGAACGAAAGGTTGCCTCACAATGTTATGTCCAAACAAATTTATTCCCTTTCTACTAAAGAGAAGTGTTAGGATTTACAATCCTTGATCCTTCACAAAACAATGGTAATAACCTGCCAAATCCATGAAACTATAAACCTCTAAAGTATTAGTTGGCACCAACCAATGCACAATAGCCTAAATTTTAAAGGGATCAACTCTAATTAACTAACCTAAAATAATATTTTACAAATATTTGACCTTTAATTGGAATTTTTCACACTTGGACATGTTTACATAAAGTTATTTATCGTGAAGGCACTATAAAACTTAATGCAAGTGTTCCTCGCGATCTTCCATATTTCTCGAATACACCAAAATGCCATCAAGAAACACTAGGACAAATCAATCAAGGTAGGTATGGAATACCCTATTAATCAAACTCTTGAAAACTAAAGGCATGTTGGTTAATACGAATGGAACAACAATGAATTCATAATGTCCATAGTCAGTTCAACATGTAATTTGATGAATGTTTGCCTCATGAAAGTGAAGCTAATGGTACCCTAACTTGAGATCAATCTTTGATAAAAACTTGACTCCTTTAATATAATAAAAAAGGTCATCAATCCTCAGAAAGGGATATCATTCCTTCATCATCACCTTATTAAAGTTCTAGTAATCGATGCATAAACAAAGAGATCTATCCTTCTTCTTAAAAAAGATGATTGGTGATCCACATAAAGAAACACTAGGAAAAATGAACCCCTTAGCCAACAACTCCTCAAACTACAAAAAATACACTCAAATCCTTAGTTTTCATGTGAAGGCATTATATTTTTCCATTAGTATACTTAAGGAAAAACATGATCTGCACCATCGGTTTACTCCACACTGACAGACAGGGCACAGCACCACCAGACGCTAAGGTTACCCGATAAACACTGTTAAGTGTTATCTGATGACAAAAAGGTTAAAGGATACCCGACGAGTAACAACAGTGCAACCCGACAGAACAACACAGAGAGGAACCCGAAAAACAAAGGGAACCCAACAAATAGTTCAAACAAAGGAACGTTGATAGACTTCAAGTTCAACCTGATGACCAAGAACCGACAGTTGGTGACATCCCGCCAAAAGTGGATCTGACTTTCCACATCAGATAAATCACTAAATTTGTATTTATAGCTTCTTGATTTACTTTTAAATCCATTATGTGCAGAGGAAGCAATGTAATTATTATTGTTTTAATTAGTTTTACTAATTTAAAACATGCAAACTAAATATCAAGGTCAAGTTGTAAACCTTGGATCTAAGAGTTAACATTGTAATGCGTGATTCCAAGATAGGTCAAATACTTGTATAAATAGGTGCTCAATCCATTGAGAATTGTTGTTGTTCAATGAAGATAGTAGCCACAGAGAGCAACTAGAGACTAGACAGAGAATTCATGCAGAAGGACAAAAAAATAATCAAGTCAGTTTCAAGAACAGAACAGAGGCTACCGACGAGCAGAGAAAAGGTATTCGTCAATCACTTAAGGTGATATTATAATTCTGAGAGCTTTAATGGATCTGTAATCAGCAATTATAGATTGTATGTAGTCAGGTCAACAATTTGTACTCATTCTAACAAGTGTAGTACACTAATGAAATCCTTTCAAGAAAGGTGGGCTTAACTGTCCTATTGTAAAATCTCATAACTGAGTGCACACTTAAATAAGTGTTGCTAAAGCTCTTAACAGAGTAGATCTTAACAAGTCTCCACCTTAATACTCCTAACAGGGTAGATCATTAGAAGTGATCAAATTGTAAGCCTTAATCGGCTCCCTTCCATTCTGCAAATAGTGAAGTTTTGTGGGTGTCATCCCCACCGCAGTTTTTACTTCCTAACAGGAGTTTTCTGCGATACCATATCTTGTGTTATGTGTTTATCATTTTCATGAATGTTTCTATGAATGCTGCAAACCATTAAAGATAATTAATGAACAATATATACATAAGAAAGAACAACAGTAATGGTTGGTAATGCAGTAATGTATGATTACTAATAATGAATTAAGGAAATGTGTTAAAAGTTTTAGAGGTATTGATTCACCCCTCCCCTCTCAGTACTACTTCCCATTAATTCCAACAATTGGTATCAGAGACTAGTCTCTTCTTGGAAATCTTAAATGCTTAAAGAGCAAAGATCATACAATGGAGAAGTACAAACTTGATAAGAACATTGAGAACAAAAATCTTGAGATACAGATGTTCTATGAATAGTATAAAGAAGCTAGAATCAAGATGAGAGAGCTAATGGATGAGAGGAAAGGTATGGCTACCCGGAACAATGAAAAATATTATCAAGAAGAGATTCCATATTTCTTTAAATCTTCAGGATCAAATACAAGTAATATATCAGATACATTAGAAGAGAACATCACAAATCTAAAGGAAATCAATCAACATCTGACAGAGCAAATAAAGATGTTGCAAATCGGTCAAGAGAGCCAGATGGTAAGAATTATCGATGTGATGAGTTCTGCTAGACAAGCTGAAACAGAAAGAATACTTGATATTAATGACATAAGGAATATTAAAGAGAAACTACAAGAAAAGGAAATGGAAATTCAAAGACATGCTAAGCATCACCATGATCTCACAAATTAGATTATTCTTATGAGTCAAGAAGCAAATAGAATAAATGTGGAACTCATTGAGAGAATACAGATTATCAGTGAACTAAGAGAAGAAAATGAAAAGCTAAAACATGATGTTAGAATTCAGCAACAGCATAATGAGATAATCAGAAAGGATGAAGAAAGAAATAAAAGAATGGATGACTTTATTGAAGGACAACGAAGAGTCAACAACAACAACGGCATAGGCTTTACCAAAAATGGAGAATCATCAAATCAAGCAAACTCAAAGAATGTCTATGAAAATCCAAGACCAAGAAAGCTAACATGCAAACACTGTGGAAAGCAAGGGCACACATCAAATGTATGTCAAGGTAAAATGAAAGGTATTCCCAAATCTACACCTACATTCATAGGATTCTGTTATAAATGTAACAAGAAAGGACATAAGGCTTATGAATGCAAGAGTAAGATAGAATAGCCAAAGAAGGAAACCTATATGGACAAATATTGTCCTACATGCAAGATGAATGGGCACACATCTGAAGAATTCTGGAAAAATAAAAAGAAATCATGGAAGCCTAAAGGTCAAAAGATTCCTTCTCAACCAAAGAGAATAGGTAATCAATATACATGGGATTACAATACATGGACAAATTGTATAGCATGTAGTAGATATGGTCACATTTCTGCAAACTGCATGAGAGCATGGACCAAAAGGTCTAGAGGCTGGTCAAACCCTAGAATGGCATGCTTGCACTATCATAAAGTTGGTCACCTCAAGAAAGATTGCAAAGACGGATTGACAGAGACAAGCACATATCCCAATGGAAACACCATTGAAGATATCTAGAGGGAAAGAGACAAAATGTGGATGAAATCTTCAAGAAATAATGAAGCTGGGCCAAGCAATGCAAATGGTGACACCCCATCCAATGGATCTGGTGAACAAAGAAGATAAGTTTTTCTACACTTACCAAAGATTGTTAGTCAACACACAAAGTTACTAAGTTGCCAATATAACCCAACAACCGTCGGTAAGAAAGGAAAGTTAAAAGTTGTCACTATAGAATACCGATATCCGTCGCTACAAGCAACATTGTTAACAACTGTCCCGAGCAACTCAACTTCACCGAAAATGTTTCAGAAATTCTTCCCGACGAAACCCATCTTCATGTCCTGATGAGTCATTGAGCATTTATTACAAAGACTTAGGGCAAAAATTCTATAAAAAGTCGATGGGACAACTTCATTTTTTCACCCGCGATTTGAAGAGAAAGTAGAGCGAAAGACAGAGCGATTAACGAGTAGAAAGTAGAGCATCCTCAAATCAATCTAAGCAAACAGTAAATAGATCTTTCACCACCATTGCAAATTGAAGTAAGTATCAAAGGCATCGAAATATCTCTGTTGTCATTTTTCAAGAAAGCCCTAAATTTCTAGAATACCCTAAAAACTTGAAAAATGATGGCAACCACCTCAAGAATTGCTAAAATCAACAATGATAAGAGGAATGAGAATAAGCTGACCAAGAACAGTACATGTGTAGAGACCAAGTATAAGATCTACCCATAAATTTCATCGAAACCTAATGAAAATGACGCATTATTGAAAATCCCACCTAGGGTTTTACTCATAGAAGACGTTAGGTCTTATATTCACTGCAAGATCGCAGAGATAGGTCATCTTGAAATGGATGAAGCTTTTAAGAAGCTTTGTGATGCCGAAGGGAAACTGAAGGAAGAGCACAAACACTTGTAAGTCAAAGGGTTAACTAATGCCCTACATTTCCCGAGGGAATTCAAAACAGAATGGAAAAGGTTAGTCTTGAGAAGAATGCATGACAAGAAGCTATGGCTAGACCAACCCAAGCAAATAACCAAGGATGTTCTTCACGCTATCACTGGTTATCCAATAACTGATAAACCTAGGGCACACAAGCATCCATCCATGAAATAAGTTGAAAAACTCACCAATGCAGAAGGAGACAACAAAGGTCTCAAAGTGAACATAATCACTGACGAAGAACTAAAATTTGGTGCATGTGTTGTTGGGTATAAAAAATTTCAAGCTAGCAGATTGAACAACATTTTTGCAACAGTAGTAAGCACAGCTTACAAGATAGTGACCAAAGGAATTCAGATGGATCTATGTGAGATCCTATTAAAACAACTTGATGAGAACATGAACACAATCAGGTCTACAAAGACCAACACATGTAAGTTCGTCTCACTTATCATGTGTATCTTTTTTCTATTTTCAAGAATACTTTCCTTCAGTAGGAAAAGTAAAATGGGACACTAAAAAACCGGTAACCCAATAGATTAGTGAACTGATTAAGTCACTAGGAGACAATTTTGAGTCTGTTATGTCTATTTATTTCCTTTAGTTCAAGGAAAAGATGATGGAGAGAACTAGGATTCCCGAACAACTTGTAGAAACACATCAATATGAAATATGTTTTATGGTGGACACAGATTTCACCCATATCAAACCATTTGTACCAAGGACAGTTTGGTTAGCACCAATAGATTATGAGATCAATATTGATCAAGCTACAAGTGCAATCGAGGCATTAATAAATGCGCCCATTGATAGCAAACAACCAAGGTTTGGAACATATGAAGAGGCCAAATCAAAGATAAAACTAAGCCTAGAAATCAAGAAGACTGTAAACAAAAAGGATAAAATGGTTAAGAATCTCAAGAATATTCTATCAATAATAGATGATGAACAAGAACAACCAGAGACAACCGATGAATAGGGAACCATCAGTGAGGAATAAGAAGAAAAGAGATCAGATTCTATGGAGACTAAATCTGATATACCTCCACCTCCTGAAAAGAAGCAAAGGACAAGGAGTCAAACTACTGCAACCGATACAACACCCCTTAAGAGAGGTCAAGTAAGGACCTACATAAGGAAGTAGCCAGCTAAGAGAACAAGGCAACAAAGTATGAAAACTACAACACCAAAGAAGAGGAAAAGGTTGGTTAGGACAAAGGCTGACATAGAAGATACTCAATATGATGAGCCTGATGTAGCAAAGAAGAACTACAAGAATCAAACTGTAGACACCCTAAAATGGACAGGCTTGCGACTTTACATTAAACACACTAATTTTCATCTATTAATTAATGGTTTTTTTAATCATTAATTAATCATCTTTTTTCTTCTAAATTCATTTCTCAAATCATCTAATCCAATTCTCAAAATTAATTAAATAATTAATTTTATTTAATTAATCAAACTTTAATTGATTAATTATCATTATTTAATTAATTAAACTCAATTT
>MU223423.1:1591563-1641142 GCA_018584345.1 Thuja plicata | reverse complement strand
TGTCTTCTCTACCTGGTCATGCACTTCAGTGGGGGTTCCAGCAGTATCTTCTGACAGAGTTTTCAGACATGCTTCGGAGATGCTTCTTGCTCTTTTCTTGTTCCTTTCTCTGGGACACCTTTTTTCCTAGATTGAAGGCTTAGTTTCCTTCATCTAGTTTGCTTTCTGTTTTGGGTACCTGATCAGGCCTTGTTGCCGGGACCCATCTTTCTTGCTTTCTGGAGTAGTTTAGCTATTTTGCTTCTCCCTAAGTTACTCTTAAGGGGGGGTGTTAGAGTAATCTTTAGTAATTACTCTTTAGTGCTTAAGTTTCACTTAGGCAGTTTCTATTTCTTAGAAGTTTCCCTTTTAGGGTTTCGGTATCCTTTATAAGGAATCACCGCTTTGTATTTCTCATAGAGATTGTAATTCATTATTGTTGTTAATAGAAGTCTTATTCTTGCAACATGGGTTTCAACTCTCTGGCTTTTTGGCCGCCATAGCTCTCCTTCTCTTCTGTCTTGCTTCTTCTCGTGACAATGTTTGCATGCAAGTTTCTTGGGTTGATTTGCAGTTCAGCAAATCTAACAAGAGAGACTTGAACAAAAATATGAGTTCAAGCTAGCCGAGAAAATAAGTCAGGAAGTGACATTGAAAAAGGTTAAGCTATCTGAATTGGTAAGTACAATTGATCCAATCATATCAGAAGTTATTACCTTAATATAAAAATTGTGCACTTTAGATCAAATCACTCAGGATTATACCGATAAGATAGAAATAATTGATGTTGATCTTAAGTCTAGTGCACAAAGTCTCACCAATACTGAAGAAGCACTAAAATTGCACAATGAACAAATCATACAGGCTAGGAAACAGAGACAAGACATACAGTTTGCAGAGATGAAGTAAATGAGCTCCAAGCTAAGCTCTTATCGACACTTACACTCTTGCAACAACATGTGACACAGGCAAATACACTAATTGCCACCCTGAAAATGTCTGTCCTAGACAACATTTATTATATGCATGTGAGGCTAGAGCTACACCACATGGCTCTAGAACAACTGAAAGAAAAATGGGAGAAAATGCTCAAAGATATCAAGGCAACCCACTCAAATATATTTGACACATTGTAAGTTACACATTCTTGTCACAATTTTGACATCTTATAAGTTGTATGTTTTTGTTATAAGTATCAAAGAAAGGGGAAAATTGATATGTTCACTCACCTCAATTAAAAGGAGGAAACAATATGTATAATGAAAGGAAAAAGGAAAATACACGGAGAAAATAATATGTACATACAAAGCAAAGAATAGAGAATGTATAGTATACATGTACATATAATTATACTATATCGATTCATACAGTTAGGGGGAGTCATATGATGACAAGGATACAAACATGGTGTTCATACTAAACACTTTAGTACTATGCACATATCAGTTTTTGATACTAATGTCAAAGGGGGAGATTAAAGGCATTATATTTTTTCATTAGTATACTTAAGTAAAAACATGATCTACACCATTGGTTTACTCCACTTCGACAGACGGGGCACATCACCACCCGACGCTAAGGTTACCCGATAAATACTGTTAAGTGTTATCTGATGACAAAAAGGTTAAAGGAAACCCGATGAGTAACAACAGTGCAACCCGACAGAACAGCACAGACAGGAACTTGACAGACAAAGGGAATCCAATGAACAGTTCAAACAAAGGAACGCCGGCAGACTTCAAGCTCAACTCGATGACCAAGAATCGACAGTCAGTTACATCCCGCAAAAAGTGGATCTGACTTTCCACGTCAAATAAATCATTGAATTTGTATTTATATCTTCTTGATTTACTTTTAAATCCATTATGTACAGAGGAAGCAATGTAATTATTATTTTTTAAATTAGTTTTACTGATTTAAAACATGCAAACTAAAGATCAAGGTCAAGTTGTAAACCTTGGATCTAAGAGTTAACATTGTAATGCATGATATAGGTCAAATACTTGTATAAATAGGTTCTCAATCCATTGAGAGTTGTTGTTGTTCAATGAAGATAGTAGCCACGGAGAGAAACTAGAGACTAGACAAAGAATTCATGCAGAAGGACAAAAAAAGAATCAAGTCAGTTTCAAGAACAGAACAGAGGCTACCGACGAGAAGAGAAAAGGTATTCATCAATCACTTAAGGTGATGTTATAATTTTGAGAGCTTTAATGGATCTGTAATCATCAATTATAGATTATATGTAGTCAGATCAACATTTGTACTCATTCTAACAAGTGTAGTACACTAATGAAATCCTTTCAAGAAAGGTGGGCTTAACCGTCCTATTGTAAAATCTCGTAACTGAGTGCACACTTAAATCAGTGCTGCTAAAGCTCTTAACAGAGTAGATCTTAACATGTCTCCACCTTAATACTCCTAACAAGGCAGATCATCAGAAGTGATCAAATTGTAAGCCTTAACCGGCTCCCTTCCATTCTGTAGATAGTGACGTTTTGTGGGTGTCATCCCCACCACAGTTTTTACTTCCTAACAGGAGTTTTCTGTGATACCATATCTTGTGTTATGTGTTTATCATTTTCATGAATGTTTCTATGAGTGTTGCAAACCATTAAAGATTATGAATGAACAATACATACATAAGAAAGAACAACAGTAATGATCGGTAATGCAGTAATGTATGATAACTAATAATGAATTAAGGAAATGTGTTAAAAGTTTTAGAGGTACTGATTCACCCCTCCCCTCTCAATACTACTTCCCATTAATTCCAACATCATGAAATAAGGTGAAATAGGTTTTTCTCCACAAATGAGATCAATACAAAAATCGATATAACTCTTAGGAGGCATGCTTGAAATCTCAACAAGAAACACATCTACAAAATCCTAAAAAATGTGGCCACCATCAAGAGAAACCTGTTAAATATCACCTACATCTAGATCATTAATTGAAATCATAAAAATTTGACATCCTTTCTACATACATCACTTCAGTTATATAGCAAAAATTATACATATGGAGATAGTTCTCTTAACCTTTACTATCTCCACTACTCCACCACAATCATCAAAATAATACATTATCTTACATTAACAATGAATAAAGGTCTGGTGTGCATTCAACCAAACTATTGGTTCCTCCAAGTGATGTTTAAGACAACCCTAAATAATTTCCTTCTCTCATCAACATGTGTCTTAAATCAATGTCTAAGTGAAAAGATTCAGTCACAAGACTGAAATATTATACTCTTTGGGCTCTACAAAATTTAGGTGAGTAAGCCTTTGTAACATTCAGGGATTTTCACAAGGCTTGAACAAATGTTACACCTAACATATGGCTCTTAGAAAACTATACAAGAATACAAATGTCAAAATTGGCTCTATTTTGGGTGTATACCATTATTACATATCTGAGAACAAGAAGCTTACATCTAATCCTAACATTACAAACATAAAGGAAACAAGATTTTGAAAAATTGATGGATTTTGAAAAATGAAAATAAAACCCAAGGCTAATGTCTTCTCAGGGCATTAGAGTCAACCTACAACAAGAAAATTCTTTACTCAAATAGATGAAACTCTTCATTAGTAAGTTCATAATATCAGTGCCTCACATTGATACCCTCAACTTTGGTTCTATTATAGGCATACTTTTTAATCCCTCACATACACAATGCCATTCCATTGCCTTGTTAGATGCACATTTAATATCTTACTCTAAGAGAATTTTACAAAAAAAACACTAAAAATAAATTATAGAAATGGCCCAAAATATTGTTGATCATTTACTCCATAAAATGGTGTTGATACATGTTGGAGACAGCTACAAAAAAACACTTAACTTGTTTGCATTTGAATGAAGAAACTATTTGAAAGAAAAATACATTTACAAACTAGAAATATCCTCTTACTGCCCAAAAATTGAACCGTACATTAAGTTTCTCTCAGAGAAATTACATCAAAACCCTTAAAATGAGAAGAAAAAGAATATATAGACAAGATGGAAACCACATATGTATTATGATGTTGACAACTATCCCCTCTCTTCTACTGACCTAATTTGTAGAATATTCTTTTCTCTCAACTTCCTTAACTAAAGAAAAAAAACATCTAAACTTTATCTGTATCTAAAAACAATATCTGATTTTGCTTATATCTATCGTTTCCTTTACACTAAAAATATTTTCTCCTTTTCAACTTGAAAACATTTGTCTTATGCTTGGACCACTTCCTGTGAATACATTTCACTTAATAAAACCATGTTGTAATTATCATTTTCAAAAACCCCTTTACCTCTGAATATATACTTATTTGGCATTAAAGTCAATATATTCCTTACTTATGTTGTGTCATAGAGGAATAATCACTCACCTTTCATTTTTCACAACTTACACAATTCTCACCCCCTTTTTCTATAATATTATTGTATAATTATGTACCTCCTTTTCTATAATATTTACGACTCTTTATCCCTCCTTTTGGAATATTGACATCTTTTACTTCCACCCTTTTTTCCAATTAGTTTCACTTCATAAAAAATTAGATATTTGCACATCATGCCATTTTGATACTAGTTATATGATTTGGCTAAATTATACTATCCATGTACATTATGATGATGTGAATGTAGTCTTACCCTTTCAATGAATTTTTTTTACTCAAATTAAAATATTTATTGCACTATCACTTTATGTGGTGCATGAGCATATTGGGTTCTTTGGCAATCCTGATCAACCAAAAATATGTTTGCTTTTGTTCTTTAGCTTGGTTGGAGGCTGCTCGGTAAAGTGATCGGTTAAGTGTTGTTGCTCGGTTACTTGTTCTATCTTGCTTTACCGACGGGTCTCAATGAATATTGGTTGCTCGGTGGTTTCTTTCATTGAGTTTTTTCTGTTGCTCGGTAATCTTCTTACTGAGTCATTTCTTTTACTCAGTTGGTCTTCACCGAGTTGTTCCTGTTGCTCGGTTGGCTTCTTACCGAGTTGTTTATTTTGATGTTGGATCTTCTGGCCAACTTCTGCATTTAATTTCCATAGCATAATTAATGTGGAATCTCTCATTGGGATGTGTGTGGACCTAAATATGGGTTGTTTTTGTTTCCTATGTTGGATCATTAGGATCTAAGTGTCGACCTCTTTGGTGGACTCTTGTATATATTTGGTTTTATATTCTTAGATTAGGAGGAGTTTTTTTGGGGGGAATGAGTTTCTAAGAAGATTAAGTGTTAGCAAATTTGGATGGAAGGTCTATGACCTCGCATGTAGGAAGTTTATTCTGTAAACATTTGAATGTATATGGTCAGAACCGGGAAGGCCTTACAGCCCGACATGTAATGAGTTTGATGAATTAATCTAAGTTTTGTTGTTTCTTCTCTTCCTTTCTGTGTTGTTGCTTCTATGTTGTTCTGTGAGTTGGCTTGGATAGCTGGGAGTGCCTTGGGCCCCTATTCTCCTACCTACCTTGCATCAGGTGGTATAAGAGCGAAGGTGATATCTAGGTTCCTTCTTGTAATCCCTAACCTAGTGGTTGATATTATTGTAGGGTAGAAAATTGCGATCTGACCTACAATTGCAGAGGGTTTCAAGATGGTTCGTGGGAGAGGAAATGTAGATCCAGGTCTAGCTAATATGTTAAGGCAGATGGTTGTAAGACTGGAAGTTGTTGAGATAGCCCAGCATAGCGAAAGACATCTTGAAGATGTTAGTGATGATGAATTGGAAGAATGCAAGGAGAAGTTGCACCTACACCTGTGATGGATCAGGAAGAAGATAGATTTTTGCGAGCATTGACAAGCTTGAAGTCCACACCTTATTTTAATCCTCCTGAGTATAGTGGATAGTTGGATTTTGATGAATTGATAGACTGGATAACCAAGATGGAAAAATACTTTGAGTATGAGAATGTATCAGAGGAGAAAAAGGTAAAGATTGCAAGTACAAAGTTGAAAGGGCATGCATCCTTATGGTGGGAACATTTGAGAATTGGATCGAAAGAAGAGGGGTAAAGAAAAGATCAAGGTATGGGATAAGATGATAAACAAATTGAAAGGAAATTTTCTACCTTGTGATTACCAGATTAACCTAGTAAGGAGAATGCAAAGTTTGAAGTGGAAAGATAGCTCGGTAAAATATTATACTGAAGAATTTTACAGGTTAGACATCAGATCTGGACATGTTGAAAATGAGTGGAAAGAATGGCAAGATATCTAATTGGATTAAGAAGTTCTATACAAGATGAGATCAGCTTGGTAAATATGGATAGCATTGAAGAGGCATATTAGTTTTCCCTAAAAGTAAAGGAGAAATTAAACAAAAGATATGAACAAACACAAAGAGGCAGAGGTGGTAGATTCCCTAGAGGAAGAGGTAGATCTCATGGTGAAAACAGTAGATCTGAACAAGACAAGACAAATCTAGACACGTATCAAGACAAAATGGAAAGGTGGAAGTTCATTCCAAGCAAGAGGCAATTACTCCTAAGGTGGTTATAGAAGAAGAGGGTTCCAAGGAACTTGTTACAATTGTGGTGAAGAAGTACATCGATCTTTTGAATGTACACATGCAAGAAAAAAAGTTGATAGTAGCATAAATGCTTTGGTGCAAGAAGAGTCGCCAAATAAACCTAAGAAGGTAGGAAATCTAATGATCAAAAGGATACTATAGAGTGATAAAGAGAAGCAAGATCCTATCAGGAAAAGTTTGTTCAAGACCAGATGTAGAGTTACAGACAAAGTTTGGAAGGTAATTGTTGATAGTGAAAGCTCAGAGAATTTGGCATTTGAGGAGATGGTCACAAATTTGCAATTGGAAATAATAAATCACTTGAAGCCCTTTCAGATTTCATGGATCAAGGATGAGCATACATTAATTTTGAGTAAACAATATTTTGTGAATCTAAAAATTGGAAAGTATTATGATAAGGTGTTGTGTGATATTATGCCAATGGATTGTTATCATATTTTGTTGGGTAGACCTTGGAAATATGATAGACATGCTATACATGATGGAAGAGTGAATAGCTATACTATTTGGGTTGATGGTAAGAAACAAATCTTGTTACCTTTGGTTGAAGAATTTGTTGATGAGTTATGTACATCTGTGAAAGTTTTTTTTTGGAAGGTAGACAAATTGTTAAGGATTTGAAAAGAAATGATATTTATTATGCTTTGATTCCTAAAAAATTGAGTAAGAATACAGAAGATGAAGTTCCTATAGAGGTTGAGAAATTGCTTACCGAGTACAAGGAGATCATTTCAGATAAGGTACCTGATGATTTTTCACCAATGAGATATATTAGTCATTGTATGGATCTGATCCCTGGAGCTAGTTTACTGAACAAGGCACCACATCGGTTAACACCAACTGAGAATGAAGAACTTAACTGACAAGTTCATGAGTTATTGAACAAGGGTTTAATCAGAGAAAGTTTGAGTCGATGTGCACTACTAGCTGTATTGGCACCTAAGAAGAATGGAGAATGGAGAATGTGCACTGATTAAGGAGGAATAAATAAGATCACAGTTAAGTATAGGTTTCTTATACCGAGGATGGATGATATAATGGATTGTTTGAGTGGAGAAAAATATTTTACCAAAATTGATTTGAAGAGTGGATATCATCATATCAAAATCAGAGAAGGTGATGAGTGGAAGACTTCTTTCAAGACAAAAGAAGGTTTGTATGAGTGGTTGGTTATGCCTTTTGGTTTAAATAACACATTGAGTACATTTATGAGGTTAATGAATGAATTTTTGAATAAATTCTTGAATAAATGTGTGATTGTATACTTGGATGATATTCTGATATTCAGTAAGACTAGAGAAGAACATTTGATGCATATAAGGCAAGTATTGTAGAGATTGAAAGAGGAAAAGTTGCTGATAAATCTAAAAAAGTGTTCCTTCTTGAAAGAAGAACTTGTGTATTTAGGTTTTGTGATTTCAGTTGATGGTTTGAAGATGGATCTTGAGAAGGTTGAAGCTATACTTAGTTGGAATACACCTGAGAATATCAGTGAGGTAAGATAATTTCATGGATTGACAAGTTTTTAAAGGAAGTTTATCAGAAATTTCAGTTCTATTTGTAATGCTATGACTGAGACAATGAGAGGAGACAAAAGAGAATTCAAATGGACACATGGAGCTGATAAGAGTTTTGAGACTCTGAAGCAGAAGGTTGTTGAATTACCTGTGTTAGCCTTACTTGATTTCACTAAGGTATTTCAAGTGAATGTGATGAAAGTGGAAGTGCAATAGGAGATGTTTTGACTCAAGAAGGTAAACTCATTGCTTTCTTTAGTGAAAATTTGAATGATGCTAAAAGAAAATATTTTGTATATGATTAAGAATTCTATGTTATTGTTCAATCTTTGAAGAAGTGGAGACATTATTTGATGTCGAGTGAATTTGTGTTGTATATTGATCATAAGGCTTTACAATATTTGGGTAGTCAAAATAAGTTGAATAGGAGACATATGAAATGGGTAGAATACTTTCAGAGTTTCAATTTGTGATAAAACATAAGAGTGGAGTTTCTAACAGAGTTGCCAATGCATTGAGTAGAAGAATATATTTGTTGACTGAGATGAGAATTCAGGTTCTTGGTTTTGATAACATGAAGCATTTGTATGAAAATGATCCTGATTTTTCTAAGTAGTGGAGAATGTGCAGAGCACCTATTCCAAATCAACCAAGTAAGTATGAATATTATTTCATTCATGAAGATATTTTGTTCAAAGGTATTTAGTTGTGCATACCAAGAGGATCAATGAGAACTAATCTGATAAAGGAAAAAAAATAGTAGTGGTTTGGCTGGACATTTTGGTATTGATAAAACTTTGATTTTTCTTAAGGAAATGTATTTTTGGCCTTAGTTGTATAAGGATGTTCAGACATTTTGAAAATTTGTGGAGTTTGTCAAGTTGAAAAAGGAGTAAGTCAGAATACTAGATTGTATACACCAATCGTTGTTCCTGAGAAACCTTGGAGTGATATCAGCATGGATTTTGTTCTTGGCTTACCAATGACAACAAGAGGTAATGATTCCATATTTGTTGTTGTGGATATATTTTCCAAGATGACACATTTCATACCATGTAAGAAAACATCAGATGCAGTACATATAGCAGATCTTTTCTTCAAGGAGATTGTCAAATTGCATGGATTACCAAAGAGTATCTTTGACCATGATAGTAAGTTTGTTAGCTATTTCTAGAAAACTCTTTGGAAGAAATTAGACACTGA
The DNA here is from genome assembly GCA_018584345.1 of Thuja plicata. Taxonomy (NCBI): domain Eukaryota; kingdom Viridiplantae; phylum Streptophyta; class Pinopsida; order Cupressales; family Cupressaceae; genus Thuja; species Thuja plicata. The sequence continues at coordinate 1,631,917 of MU223423.1, read as the reverse complement.
TTTGAAGTATCGTTCTACATTTCATCCATAGACTGATGGAAAAATAGAGGTTGTAAACCAAAGTTTGGGTAACTTGTTAAGATGCTTAGTTGGAGACACACTGAGTAATTGGGATTAGATGTTAGCACAATTAGAGTTTGCATATAATAGTTCAATGAATAGAAGTACTGGAAATACACCTTTTGATATTGTTAATGGCATGCAACCAAGATGTATAACAGACTTGAGAGACATTGATGGAGAAGAGAAAAGGAGTGTTGAAGCAAAAAAATTTGCTGAGTTCATGAAGACATTGTGTGAGGAAGTGAAACATGAGTTGGAGAAAAGTAATCAGAAATACAAGGATAGTGCAAATAGATCAAGAAGACATAAAAAAATTTTAAGTTGGTGATGTAGTTATGGTTCATTTGAAGAAAGGAAGATTTTCTATTGGAACATATGGTAAATTGAAAATGAAGAAATTTGGTCCTTGCAAAATATTGAGAAGATTTGACAATGGAAATGCTTATGAAGTAGAATTACCTAATGACATGGATATATCACATGTATTCAATATTTCAAATTTGTATGAGTATCATGAGCCTGATGAAGAAGTGACAATACCAAGTGATTAACCTAAGAAACAGATAGAGGAAGTTGAGCAGATTTTGAAACAGAGAGTTGGCATAAGTACAAGGAGAAAGAATTACATGGAATATCTGATAAAATGGAAGAATAGATTGATTGAGGACTCATCTTGGATTTCTCAATCTGAGTTGGATTCAATTTAGGTTAGACTTGACACATGATTTGAAGAATCATTTATTTTAACCCCAGGTGTCTGATGCAGGAGAATCTTGGTTTCTTTGGCAATCCTGATCAAAAAATATGTTTTCTTTTCTTCTTTAGCTTTTTTTGAGGTTGCTCAGTAAAGTGATCGGTAACTGTTGTTGCTCAGTTACTTTTTATGTCTTGCTTTACTGACGGGTCTCAATGAATTTTGGCTACTCAATGGTTTCTTTCACCAAGTTGTTTTTGTTGCTCGGTCATCTTCTTACCGAGTCATTTCTTTTTCTCAGTTGGTCTTCACTGAGTTGTTCCTGTTGCTCGGTTGGCTTCATACTGAGTTGTTTATTTTGAAGTCAGATCTTCTGGCCGACTTCTGCATTTAATTTCCATAGCGTAATTAATGTGGGATCTCTCATTGGGATGTGTGTGGACCTAAATCTGGGTCATTTTTGTTTCCTATGTTGGATCTTTAGGATCTGAGTGTCGACCTCTTTGGTGGACTCTTGTATATATTTGGTTTTTTGTTCTTAGATTAGGAGTAGTTTTTTGGGGGGTATGAGTTTCTAAGAAGATTAAGTGTTAGAAGATTTGGATGGAATGTCTGTGACCTTGCATGTAGGAAGTTTATCCTATAAACATTTGAATGTATATGACCAAAACTGGAAAGGCCTTATAGTCCGACATGTAATGAGTTTGATGAATTAATCTAAGTTTTATTGTTTCTTCTCTACCTTTTTGTGTTGTTTCTTCCATGTTGTTCTGCAAGTTGGCTTGGATAGCTGGGAGTGCCTTGGGCCCTTGTTCTCCTTCCTACCTTGCGTCATTATGAAACTGAAAATAATTTCCACATTTCTCCCAATATTTATGACTACAAATTTCCACATTATTGTGTAACTATTTTCACGTCCTATGTGAAATGCATCTTATTTTTATCTCCACTTTTATATAAAAACATTGCACAACCCATTTTTACCTTTCCAATTTAATTGGTAACTTTGGAAAATATTTTCAACCTCCTACACTACGTGTGAATTCCAAATATGAAGTATTAGGCATCTTTGTTCAATGTTGTCATCTCATTTGGTAACAACTACATCCATACCATTTTAGTGATATAGCTAGTAGCAGTTGTACCATAGAATGCAAAAAATCTCCCCACACTTATGCTTGCAATACTTCTTTGTTCAACGTTCTTCAAAATAATGAGGTATAAACACAGCTAACTTGTTTGGCTTACACTTCAAGGAACTAATATGTTATGGTGGTCTTCCCAAGACATTTCAATACCTAATCACTGCTTCAACTAACACACTAAGTGTACCAAAAATATCAAAAAAGCCCTCAATGTTTCTTACTATGTTACATAATACATCATTAATTCAAAGTTCAAAGGTTCTAAAAGCTTTCTTGCTAAATTTGATTTTCAAATTTCTTGCAATCATATTTCCCCCTATGCAATGACTATCCTGAATGATTAGCACTAGCAAAAAAAAAAAAACCCTAACTTTTCGCTCATTCTGCAACCCCGCACCATTATACGACAAAAATTAAAGGATATTGCTGGGGTGCGAGGTACCTTCCCCACACACTCACACATTAGTGTGATAAAAATGAAATAGGGTCGGAGGGTGCTGGGTTAACCCCGCATACCCACACATTGACAGGTAAAGAAAAGAAAACATTATGAGGGTGCGGAATAATTTTTTTTTGGCAGGCATGGTAGATATTTCTCAGATGCATGAGCGTTAATGGAGGGGGCCCACCTTTGCATTGCCCATTTATTCCTTATATCACCATAAAAATAATCTTTGATTTCTTGAAGTTGTCAAGATTTATTCCACACACTCCTTGTGATAAAATATCATTATATTATTATTTAGATCAGTAAATAACTTAAATAATAAAATAAAATTGAATAACTAAGGACTTGAGTTTTCTCACCAAGTTAGGCCCCCTTGCGAGCCCAGCTAAAAAAAATTATTTTGATTCAAGTGGCTCATTGAAATGAACTCTGGATAACTCCATTATGCACCTCGATAAAAAAGATGACTCACTAAATCACTGAAAATTAATTTTTTACCTTTCTTGAACATGCTAAAAACAAGCTCAAATCCCTCAAAGTTACTCTTAAAAACTGACCGAATGACATGATGATACCATAATAATCAATGGGAACATAATTTTTTGTGCTAACAATCATGTTGTAAAATGGTTTTACTTGATTTTATTTGAGGAGAGAGAAATTAATTACCGAAGTTGACTACTTTATTTTTTATGCAAACAAACATGTCAAAACACAACTGTGGGCCACCAGATATGCATCCTGATAAAATATAAACCAATATTTTGAGAGGTCACCACTAAAGGAATCTATTAGTTGAGACATAGGTAAAATGTTTGCCAGAGGGATTTGGCACACATCTTTAGGTTTTCAAGATGCTAATGGTCAAATTTGACCACTTTCAAATTGCTCTGAACATGCAAATTGAAAATTGAATAAATTGCATTTGAATCAGGAATTGTAACAATACCAAACAAACTCCCAAGAGCCTGAAAATGTGCATATGAATTCATTTGCATACTTAGAATATAGGGCAAAAACTGGATTTTCTTCAGAATTAGTATATTGTAAAATATAACCCTCCTAAAATAACCATTCTGAAGATGTAACTCTGTGTATGCAGAAAATCAGAATAAATTGTGTTTACTTTGAGCTTGGTAAACATATCAAATGAGGTCATTGGGGATTAAAAATGGATATGAGATCTCACTAATATATCTACAATGTAGGGGAATTATCTTTTTATCATGACATTTATCCAAATTTAAAATGTGACCCTTCAAAGTAGGCTACTTGCAATATTCTGTAAATGTGTAGAACTGTGTTATCTCCTCATATCAAGCTCTTCAAAAACTTGTCAAAACTAACCACAGGAGGCTGTAAATTGGTATTTATTCTCAATGATAAGAGGTAAATAAATTTACAAATTCATCTCTCATGATAATCACAAGGAATCAAACCTTTTGGCTCTCAAACTAGGCCCTTCAGGCAAACTTTTCAAGGGTGTATTTATATGCCTTCGCAAAATTTTCAACACATGCACTTCAATTTTCGCAAAATTTGAATGCAACAACAATGAATCTTATTGGAGATGTATGCCCCTTGTGGGAATAAAAATAAATCATATCTCTGGTGGATCAAACCAGATGCCTTATCACTCCATTGGTTCTTTATTCACATTGCCTTTGAAAATCATACCTTTCTTTCTATTGGTGATTTTGGGCTACCAAAAAGATAAAACCAATTCCTTTGTCAAATATCTAATTTTCATCATACAATAATATGATTAATCTGAAAAAATCACTAGAAAACATCTGATAATACAAATTACAACTAGCACCCTTTACCATGACAATACAATTAACATCACTAGGACATCCCTTACTAGTCTTAATTTCATCACCGGGCACTAGCTTGAAACTTTCATAATCACATGAAAAACATATATCACACCCATCCTCCAAAACATTTTCACATTTAATATAACACACATTATTATCATAGTCATTTTCATGTTTTGCAAGTAGCTCTTCTATGTGGTATGAAAAGTGAAAGCAATAATACTCAATTGTGCCACTAATTTCATTGTTATCGTGCATTTTAAACATAGTTTTTTCACATGAACCTTGTTGCATACTCTTAAAACTTCAGCCACATCAAAAAAGAAGCAATCGTATATTTTTCCACTTTGCAGTAACACTAAATCAAGCTTACATGAATTATGATCTGAAACTTCAGATTTAGCCTTTTCATTGTACACTTCAATGTTCACCAATTAAAATTTATTCATATCATCCTCATTTTATCATACATGAATATTTCCAACTCTGGCTCAAAAGTACAGTCTAATACAACATTGAATTCATATTTCATGTCTATGCAAGCAGCCTCAAGTACTAGTTCAAAGAAATATGAAAATTAGTTTTCCACATTATGAGTACTGTAGCAATGTTTCTTACAATCATTTTTGGTTCCATGTGAATAAACACAAAGATTGGTTCCCAATCCTTTTATTGTACCCATACAATCAAAATATCCATCCTGAACTATTCCCAAATCATTAAAACACTCTTAGCAAACCCAGAAGAAATCATGCTTAATATTATTTACAAGAAAATCAACAACATCATTCATGTCTAAATCTAAAATATCAACACTTTAAGGCCCCTCTAAATCATTAATACCCTCTATGGATATTGTCATGGATTCGTAATCCACATCAGCAACATGATGTACAACTAGTTTAGGTAATGATGAACAAGTATCAACCATCGTATCTTTGTTTGGGTCATATGTGGGAAATACCCTGTTCGTTGTAGGTTGTTCCTTTAAAGCTACAGTACGGGCACCCCTCTTCAATGTCTTCTTATTTTCTTTATTCATATTTGTTGTTTATATAAATTTATTAAAGAAATCATTGTAACAAAAATCTAGGGTGGTTGAAGCAATTGATTGTCTGAAAGGTGAAATAGTACTTACAGTGATGTACCCGTCTCCACCTATGCTTGTTGTTCTAACTAAAGCATTTTGAGGATTAACATCAGCCATTCCTAATCTCGTCCCACTGTCACTTGCAAGATGAGTTTTTGGAGACTTTTGAGGGGTTTGTTCTGAAGCTGAAAATAATAGATTTGGAGTGACAATTCATATAGTTGGAGTTGTACTTGTCATTGTTGTCATAACCTTTTGCTTCTTCCCAATTCCTTGATCACTATGATTATGTATAGTATCTACTACTATTGGACTCTTGTTAGAGATATCTTGTTGTTTCACTTGTTCAGGACAACTAGTATTAGTACCCATGCCATCCCCACCAAAGCCAGTGGCACTTGATTGAACAGTAATAGGAATACTATCCCTAAATTCCCCACTAGTGGTAGTGGCACTTGATTCGCCACTAATAGGAATACCATGTTCTACTAGCGGTTGTTATTCAAATGGAGTTTCTGCACAAGGTGGATTTGAAGCTCTAACAAATGAAGATTCAAGGGTATGAGACTAAGTAGTACCTTTCTATGATAAATTTGATGATTCAACTATAATGACTAGTTTCTGACCACATCTTGGTGGCAATGGTGTCTGAATTAGATACCAAGGTCCTTCTCCTTTGGGACCTAAACCACCTTGATGTTAGTAATAATTGAGAGGGGGGGTGAATCAGTGGCCTCAAAAATATTCCAATTAATCAACCCAAAAACTTAGTGCCACAATATTAAGCCTCTAGTTATCTCCAGTCCTATAAGATGAATGCCTTCAAATATACTTATCAAATTACTACTACTTAGAATGCTTTGTTAAACCTTATTCTTTATGTTTACCGAATAGCAGTCTTTCAATTTACCAAAAAATAGTAAATTACTTAGACTATACCGATCAATCCAGATTAGCTATGTGTAATGCAAAATACTAAAGTAATGACTCATAAACACATTGACACAGATTTTTAACGTGGAAACCTTGTTAAGGGAAAAACCACTTGGGAAAGGTAACCCAAAATTTTCACTCTTCTAAAGTGAGCTCGGTGAAGAGCCAACCCTGTTAAAGGTTACAAACACACTGTTAGGTGTGACCTTGTTAGAGGATTTAAAAGATTAGTTTGTCACTTGATATTAGGCATTTCTATGCTACCTTCCTTGTCCAAACACTTCTGGTTTGTCAAATGGTATATGGCATCTCATGCTATCTTCATGATCAAACTTTTTGATACTCCTTGGGATGTATCTCAATATAGAAAGGATCTTTAAATCCTGCTCAGTTAAGAGACTTTCTAAATCAATGGTTAAACTAAAACAGTATGATCTGTTCACATATACAACTTATACTTGCATATTTTTAGATCTATTGTAAGCTCATAAAACCAATATGATCAATATATCTTTTAATACCTTTGCTCCACTTTTGTTCTGCTTGGTGATGTTATGCCCTGTTGCTTGGTGTTCGCAGAAATCTTTATCTCTTTCCTCAGCTTGATTAATCAGGACAGTATGAAGTTTTTCTTCATCAGTTTCTCTCCAACATCCTCTTTTTAATTCAATCCCCTTAATTTATAATGAGTTAAGTTGTCTCTTTATAGACATGATATCACCATTTCTAGGTTCTTGATTTTCTTGATCTTGGTGTGATCTGCAATCTTAGCCAATCTGATTTAAAGCAAAACTCTTGTTTTATCTTGCAGAGATCTTCTTGCCAACTGGACAAAATATCTTTAAATCCTTTACTTATCTCTGGCTTTATCTTGTCGATGAAAATAATGATAACGACTAGTAAAGTCTATATTTAGCTTTGCCAGCTAGATATTTTGTCATTTATGAACTCCAGTTAACTTCAGTGTTTTAACTCTTTGAAAGCTTCGGTCAACACTCCAGTTCTCCTCGGGCTTCTCCATCGGGGTTGTCTATCCATCGGTTTACACTATGATTATGGTCATCGGGTATGCCTGTGATTCTGCTCGTCGGTAATGCTCATCAGTTTTATTGCTCGGGCATCACTGTGACTTGACTTTCGGTTATCTCTGTCCATCGAGTTCCACTAGCCATCGGTGTTTATAGTCACATAGTGAATGCTTTTCTTTTATGCATTAATGAAAGCATAATCTTTATCTCTCTCATTCTCTAAAGTCTTTGACACTTTGATTATAACTGTTTAGATTATATTAAGTTGACATCACTGGTAATACAATCCATTAATTAATTTAATGTCTTGCATTATCTTTATGCATTTCGGTGATCAACTTAACATCTTCAAACATTCAATCAGTTACATGCCATCAACCTCTCCCTTTGGCATTGATGGAAACATACTACATTTTCATACTATACTATTACTAATACAATATGAAATATAACATTTTCATCAATCTTTCCTATTATAACTATTACAAATGTCTGGTTCTCGGTAAGCTCAAATAGCTTAGATTTGTTTCTTGAAGAGTGGTTTCTTCAATCTTTGATCCTTTCACTAGATAGATGTAGCATCTAATGTCTTTGTTCTGATATGTGCTCTGCCTTGGTTGTTCCTATTCTTGATAATCTCTTTTTTCTTTGACATCAATCTCTTTCTTTGTATGATCTCTCTCCCCTTGTTATTTCTCTCCCTTAGATGAATATTTCATTTGTAATCAATTTCTCTCCGTTTGAATATTGATTAACTCTTCCTTCTAATTCTCAGGAACTTCTCTTCATGGATAATGATATAATCTTTTCTGATAATGAGATAATTAATCTCTCCTTTATGATAATTAAATAATCTCTCCCTTTGACAACAATCCTAAACAAGTTTCTTCTATATCATCTTCTATCCCTTTATATAATATATTCCTTGAATTTCCCTATCCATCAGCAATACAATGTCTCTGGTGTTTGGTGCATACTTGTACCTTGTTATGTATAGATGTATCTCTTGTTGTTCATCTTGGTGTTTGAATCAACATGAATGGTCTTCTAATTATGTGTAGGCTGATGCAGCCTCCTAGTCAGCTTACTGACCGGTAGACAAGGGTTGGACCCCTAGTCTCTGTCTCAAGTATTCAAATGTATCCTTTGGTAATGGTTTGGTGAATATATCAGCTAATTGTTCCTTTGATTGAACATATTCCAATATCACCTCCTTTGCTTGCACTTGTTCTCTCAGATAGTGATACTTGATAGCAATATGCTTAGTCTTACCATGCATGACTAGATTCTTAGAAATGTTAATTGCACTGGTATTATCACAATAGATAATTACTGGTTCAAGAATATTCATATTCATACCTTCCAGCAACTGTTTGATCCATGCAATATTGGAGCAATTTGCAGCAACAGCCACATACTCTGCTTCTGCAATAGACTGAGAGATGAATCCTTGCTTCTTGCTGATCCATGTGACAAGTTTGTCACCCATGAAGAATGCTCCTCTAGTTGTGATCTTTTGGTCATCAATGTTTCTAGCCCAATCAGCATCTGTATAGACTTGTAGCTCAAATTTTCCTTCTCTTTTATACCATAAGCCATAGTCCTCGGTGTTCTTCAGATATCTCAGAATTATCTTGACAGTAGTCATATGTGATTCTTTGGGATTAGCAGAGAATCTTGCAACTATTCCAACTGCATGTGTTATATCTGGTCTGGTATGAACAACATACATTAGTTTTCCAATCATTGATCTATACAAGGTTTTATTTACCTCATTTGATTTGTCTTCTTTTGTCAGCTTACATCCGGTAGCCATAGGTGTTCCAATTGGTTTGGAATCTTCCATCTTATATATCTTCAGCACTTCCTTGATGTATTTGGACTGAGTGATATATATGCCAGCATCTTGTTGAAGAATCTGTGGACCAAGAAAGAATTTGATCTCCCCAAACATAGGCATTTTGAACTCTTTGCTCGTTTCATTAGCAAAGGATTTGCATAACATTTCATTTCCCCCAAAAATGATCATCAACAAAAATTTCAGCAATCAGAATATTACCATCGGTGTCTTCTTTTAAGTACAGATTTGTATTTTCACTTGTTCTTACAAATTTAATGCTAATGAGATAGGAGTGAAGTCTTTCATACTAGGCTCTAGGTTCTTGTTTCAATCCACACAAGGCTTTATGTAGTCTACATACCATGTTTCTCTTGTCTGGATCAACAAACCCTTCTGGTTGTTCAATGTATACCTCTTCTTCCAGTATTCCATTTAGGAATGCAGATTTGACATCCATCTGGTATACCTTGAATCCTTTGAATGTAGCATAATCAAGTAATATTATAACTCCTTCTAGTCTAGCAATGGGTGCAAAGGTTTCTCCATAATCAATACCTTCTTCTTGTGCATATCCCTTGCATACTAACCTTGCTTTGTTTCTTGTGACCTCTCCATTCTCATTCAGCTTGTTTATGAATATCCATTTGGTACCGATGATATTCTTGTCATATGTTCTTGGTACTAGTGTCCATGTAGTGTTCTTCTCAATCTGTTCTATTTCTTCATTAATAGCACTAACCCATTCTTCATTCTCAAGTGCAGTATTAATAGATTTAGGCTCAAAATTAGAAAGTAAACATCTAGTGTTTAGTGACTTAATTCTTGTTCTCATTCCATCTTTCTTGTCTCCTATGATTTGATTTTTTGGATGATGTCTTCTGACATACTTGGCAAGTTTTAGTTCATCTCTTTGTTCATCATTTTTATCATCTTCTTGACCTTCATTTTGATCTCCATCACTCGGAACATCATCTTGAGGATTTTCCTGATTTTCAGTAATTATAGCCTGATGCTTGGGTGCAATATTTTGTTGCTCAGGAATGATACACTGTTGCTCGGGTAGAGTGGCATGTTCTGTATAAACAAACCTGTTGTAGTCCTCTAGTTCTTTTATGCTTTCCTTATCATTCTTTTCTTCAAATTCATTTATTTTCACATTTGCACTTTCAGTGATCTTGTTAGATGACTTGTTAAGACATTTATAAGCCTTGCTTTTGGTTGAATACCCTAGAAATATACCTTCTTCACTTTTGGACTCAAGTTTTCCATTTCTATCATCCTTCAAAATATAACATTGACTACCAAAGATTCTGAAGTAACTTACATTGGGTGTATGACCATACCAAAGCTCATAGGGTGTCTTCTTTGTGTCATTCTTCAATTGTACTCTGTTTAATGTGTAGAAAACAATACTGATAGCTTCCCTCTAGAACGTTTGAGTGATGCTCTTCTCAATCATTAATGTTCTTGCACAGTCAACAATTGATATGTTTCTCCTTTCAACAATTCCATTTTGTTGTGGTGTTCTCGGTGCAGAAACCTGTCTTTTAATTCCATGCTCGTTGCAATAGTTAGTGAATTCATCTGAAGTAATTCCCCTCCTCTATCTAACCTTAAGCATTTCAATTTCTTTTCACTTTGTTTTTCTACCATAGCTTTATACCATTTAAATATCTTGAATGCTTCTACTTTATCTTTTAAGAACATAACTGTCATCATTCTAGAATAATCATCAACAAAGAGAATAAAATACATATCTCCATAGTAACTCTGTGTTCTCATGGGTCCACATAGATCTGTATGGACTAATTCTAGAATTGAATTAGATGTATGGGTTTTACTCTTGAAACTAGACTTTTTCATCTTGCCTTTTTGACAATTCTTGCACATGATATGCTCGGGCTTAGTCATGCTTGGTAAGCCTCTGACATTCCTTTTGTTGCTTATTTTTATCATGTTCTCAAAATTCACATGACACAATCTTTTGTGCCACAACCATATGTCTTTGTTTCTATCCATTAAACAAGTGGTGTTAGTGTCATCAAGATAGAAAAGGTTACCTTTTGTCTGCTCACCTGCTCCAATCAACCTTCCTAATTCATTGAAGATCTTTTCCTTCTTATTTTCAAATGCCACTCAGTGACCTATATTATTCAGTTGTGAAACACTTAGAAAATTATAATTTATTCCTTTTACCCAGTAAGCATTTTCACATTTGATCAGGTTATTCAACATTATAGTTCCTTTACCTTCAACTGGACAAGGTGTGTCATTTCCCATTCTTACTGAACCACCATTATAGTATTCAAAAGTCTCGTACTTTTGTTTGTCACCAGTCATATGATGAGTGCAGCTAGTATCTATGATCTAGACATCATTCTTACTAACTTTAGATATGAGTGTAGTTTCTACATACCTTTCTTCTTCATCATCTGAATCATCCTTCATGGCTACAAATACCATCTCAATCTCTTCTTCTGATTCAGTGTTAGTGTCATCAGCTCTGTTCTCAGCTAGGTAACAAGTTTTCTTCCCTTTGTCCTTGTAGTATCGGGTATCTCTTTTGTCAGATTATCAATTTCTTCAGTAATCTCTGTTATCACCTCTATCAAACTTCTTCTCATATGATCTGTCATTACTTCTGTCATCTTTTCTTCTATTTGGACATCTTGCAGCAAAGTGTCCAACCTCTTTACAATTAAAACATACAAGTGGTAATTTACCTTTGTATCTACCTTTGCCTCTCTACAATCTTCTTGCCATTAGTGCTTCAATCTCATCAATTCCTTGATCCTCATTATCACTTTCACTATCATTTATAATAGCATGTCTATGACTTGAATTGCTTATTTTCAAAGAATATTTGAATGCAGATTATATAGATGGTAAGACACTATTATCAAAGTTATTCATCTCAAATGAAATCAGTCTACCAATCAGACTATCTAGAGTAACTGTATTGTTAGCAACAACTCTTATTTCTTGAGTAGCAGAAACTCTAATAGCATATATAGGTAGTAAGGTTCTTAATATTTTACTTACCACTATCTCCTCTTCAAGTACACCTCTAACTCCTCGGATAGCATTGACTACCTCTTTGATTCTGCAGCTATACTAAGTGATATTTTCTCCTTCTTTCATCCTTAGGTCATCAAACCTCTCTCTTAGGATTTATGTCTTGGCTCTTAGTACATTAGCATCTCCTCCATGTACCAGATTCAACTTATCCCATGTTTGCTTTGCAGAGGTGCAGGTTTTGACATCTTCAAACTCAGCATCAAAGAGTGATGAGGCAAGTTATATCATCATGCAATTATGCTCCTGCTTTAATCTTGATTTCTCAAGAGTGTGAGGCCCTATAGGCAACACATATTCAGTATCAAGGTATTGAGTAACATCATTTCCAATACCTGATAGGTGGAGTCCTATTCTGCTTTGCCATGATGCAAAGTTGTGTTTATTCAACTTGGGCACGTCTTGTCTCTTCATCTTGTGATCTTTTTCTTGAGCTGTTAAGCTCCCTTTCTAATCACACAAGCTCTGATACCAATTGTTAGTAATAACTAAGAGGGGGGGTGAATCAGTGGCCTCAAAAATATTCCAATTAATCAACCCAAAAACTTAGTACCACAATATAAAGCCTCTAGTTATCTTCATTCCTATAAGATGAATGTCTTCAAATATACTTATCAATTTACTACTGCTTGAAATGCTTTGTTAAACCTTATTCTTTATGTTTGCCGAATAGCAGTCTTTCAATTTACTGAAAAATAGTAAATTACTTAGAGAATACCGATCAATCGAGATTAGCTATGTGTAATGAAAAACACTAAAGTAATGACTCATAAACACATTGACACATGTATTTTTAACATGGAAGCCTTGTTAAGGGAAAAACCACTTGGGACCGGTAACCCAAAATTTTCACTCTTCTAAAGTGAGCTCGGTGAAGAGCCAACACTGTTAAAGGTTACAAACACATTGTTAGGTGTGACCTTGTTAGAGGATTTAAAAGATTAGTTTATCACTTGATATTGGGCATTTTTATGCTACCTTCCTTGTCCAAACACTTCTAGTTTGTCAAATGGTATCTAGCATCTCATGTTATCTTCATGATCAAACTTTTTGATACTCCTTGGGATGTATCTCAATATAAAAAGGATCTTTAAATCCTGCTCAATTAAGAGACTTTATGAATCAATGGTTAAACTAGAACAGTATGATCTGTTCACATATACAACTTATACTTGAAGATTTTCAGATCTATTGTAAGCTCATAAAACCAATCTGATCAATATATCTTTTAATGCCTTTGCTCCACTTTTGTTCTACTCGGTGATGTTATGCGCTATTGCTTAGTGTCCGCAGAAATCTTTAGCTCTTTCCTCAGCTTGATTGATTAGGACTGTATGAATTTGTTCTTCATCAGTTTCTATCCAGCATCCTCTTTTTCATTCAATCCCCTTAATTCATAATGAATTAATTTGTATCTTTATAGACATGATATCACCATTTCTAGGTTCTTGATTTTCTTGATCTTGGCATGATCCGCAATCTTAGCCAATCTTATTTAAAGCAAAACTCTTGTTTTATCTCACACAGATCTTCTTTCCAACTGGAAAAAATAACTTTAAATCCTTTACTTATCTATGGCTTTATCTTGTCAATGAAAAACATGATAACTACCAGTTAAGTCTATATTTATGTCTGCCAGCTAGATATTTTTTTGTTTCTGAACTCCAGTTAACTTCGGTGTTTTAACTCTTTGAAATCTTCAGTCAACACTCCAGTTCTCCTCAGGCTTCTTTATCGAGGTTGTCTGTCCATTGGTTTACACTATGATTATGGCCGTCAGGTATGCTTGTGATTCTGCTCGTCGGTAATGCTCGTCAGTTTTATTGCTTGGGCATCACTGTGACTTGACTTTCAGTTATCTTTGTCCATCAGATTCCACTAGCCATTGGTGTTTGAAGTCACATAGTGAGTGTTTTTATTTTATGCATTACTGAAAGAATAATATTTATCTCTCTAACTCTCTAAAGTCTTTGACACTTTGAATATAATCGATTAGATTAAATCAAGTTGACATCAATGACAATACAATCCTTTAACTGATTTAATGTCTTGTATTATCTTTCTGCATTTTGGTGATTAACTTAACATCTTCAAACATTCAATCAGTTACATGTCATAACTTGACCTTCAAAACCCATTTTTCCTATAATGGTTTCCCTGTGCTATATTTTTCTCACATGGACTCATCGATTCAACTCAATTTTTCACAGAATGTAGTAGTTGTTGGAGTGGTTGTAGGATCCAGATTAACCTCAGTATCATACTCATCATCTTCAATATCGCTTTTGTCATATGCTTTAGCGGGATGTTCCATATTCCACAATTTACTAAACTCTTCATCCTCTTCAATTTTATAAAGATATACAAAGGTCTTTGATTCACCGATATTCTTCCTCATAATCCAAAAATCACTAATTTGTATTTGAGTCCAATTTATATCTTTACATTGTTCCACTATATTTTATGAAATACATTTTTTAGATGGATTAGCAACTTTTTGGTATAAATTGTAGGATGTACTAGGCTGCTTTGTTGTTCTATGTGTGTGCAATTCCACAATTTGAGATGACAATTCTTCTATTGAAATATTATTATCAGAGTAAATTTTTTTCATCTCTTTTCTTACCTCATCCCAGGAGTCTATGTTTTTCAACTTTTCTAGCAATGGTTTACTTTGATGTTGAATTTTGCTTGCAGAGCTCTTATATGCCACAAGCCTTTTTTGAATGACATTGATTGGATCATACTGCCTATAAATGTTAACAACAAAGCCAATAAATTTCAAAAAATCATGTGCCACACTGAATTCTCTTCTCTCAAATGTGAACCCCCCACATGAGAAAGGCAAGGAAGGAAAAATGCTCTTCTTTTGCTAACCATTAAATAGTTTATATGTGCTCTCCATCTATCGTACATATTCCAATTAAAATACCCTCTTTGTCATGTGTATTGCAAGTTTTTAGGGTTCTATTGTTGATCCATAAAACCTTAACACAATGTATTCTTCCATGAAGAACCAGTCAGCCAATTGTATGTGACTTTTGAGTTGAATGCATTCTCTACAAGACACAGAAAATCTAGGCATTGGAGTGCTTGTAATTTCATTATACATTGGTGCCAAAAGGAAGTCTACAAAATAGTTTTAGTTCTTTATGTTATCATGCATCCTTATATTAGTTGTCCATTCGTAAATTGGACACATAGTTCTTTGTTGAGTCTTCTCATCAATCTTATAGACCTGAATATGAAACTTGTTGGTCTCCAACATTAAACGATGCTCTTCTAGATGAAGATAGCACAAGTAGGTTGTGAACCTCAATGTCTTACATGAACCTCTTTTAATCATTAGTAAAAAAATTTGCATCGATTGAACAATGTGCTCAACAAAATTATATCTTATCAGTTCTTTGCCACAATGGATATGAAAAATAATTTCAAGAATGTTGGCACCCACTTCCTTATTATTTTCCAATCCCAGGAAAAATGTTAGCAAGGAAACAGTATCCTAGACCCATGGCACAAAAATATTAAATTCATAAGGAGGCTTATGATTATGATCCAATTGAGCATCGCACACTGTTAGACCTTTGATAAATTTATCTTAATGATTTGCATCGATTCTCTCATATTCCTTTGTCAACTTTCCTAGGTAAATATGGATATTTGAGTTTTGTGCTTTAAACCCTAGGTCCAACAAATGAACAAATTCTCCCTCAGTTATGGATAAAATTTCTTCTTGAGTATTGTTATTGATAATTTTTTTTCTATATTCATCATAATTTTGGGCGTAGACCATGACAATTTCTAGGCAAGGGAATACTTCAGGTAATGCCATGCGTCCCAATCCAGCATCCCACGATGCAATTTTATATGTTCTTGCATTCAACATTGTGTTAAAAATAATAAAATTTTCCCTATTTGGATTTCCCGCCTTACTGGACAATGCATAACTAATATCTATGATTCTCTTATCACCATAGACAATGGGATCATAAATATCATGGTATTCATCAGTGAAACCTGGTGTTTCAACCAGTTTGGTTAAGTCTATTTTTTCATTCACTTTCCTATTTGGATGCCCCATTGTTTCCACTGGTATTGGTTCAAATTAATGGTAGACAACTAGACTACTAGTAACTAGTAACTACAAGCCTGAAAATGCTAACCCTCAAGTTGAACGGTTGAACCCCTAATTCTAGTTTTAACTTCTATAATCTAGATTGTAAACCAAGAGATTCAAAGAATCAAAAATTAAAAACCTGGGTTGTAGGTGTTTTGGATTTTACCTAGAACTTCTATTTGAATATACTGGCGCCAATAGACTCTGTTGCATTCCTCAATCTAGTAGTTGTTTATCATACCTTAATATCCTTGGGCCTGGATTAACTAGTTTCTCCCAGAACCCAAATAATAATTTAGTAAAAGTTTCAAAACCCTTAAAAGTTCAAAACCTAAATGGCAACCGCAAAATTTTCTAACTTATTTTTGAGGAGTGAGTCTGACATGTGAGTGTGACACTTTTACGGAATGTTTTTCAAGACTTTTTAATCCTTTAAAACTTCCACCCAAAATAGAGATTATTAGTAATTACACTTAATTACCTTAATAAGTATACAATTACAAATTTAGAATGTAAGACTAAGTATAGTTAATAACTTCACTTAATTAAATCTAGTAGGATAAAGTTCTGAAGTTTGATGAATGACAATATGACACGTATCTCACTTCCGGAGGAAGTTTTAAGATAATATTAATTGTTCCCACACTCGGCTCAGAATACACCTTATGTCATTAATATATTATGATAATTATTATATAGAAATTATTATATTGTAAATTTGTAATATATGCGCCAATTTTTTTGTTAAAGTTTGATGAATTGTGACACGTATTATGTATATGTGACATGTGTTACTTTTTTGGAGGACGCTTGCGAAAGTTTTTAAACAAAAAAACTTCACCCTGAAATGGATTTTACATCGTCGATCTACATACTACGATCATCATGATCTAACATTCATTAACTTTATTTTATTTTTCTTATACAATGTTATTTTTACGTATTTTTTAAATCTGAAATTGAAAGATTATAAAATAATATATTTATAAAGGTTACGGTTTATAATGTCTAAGGATTTATTAATTTGGTTGTACATTTGGGCCTTTGGCTGCAAAATTAAGTATAATTATTAATTAAAATTTAAGGGAAAAGTAATAAAGGTACCAGTAGTAAGTACTAAAACATTAATAAAATTTGTTATGCTAATTTTAGACATTTACAAATTTACAATTCCGCCTGAACTAGAGCTTACAAATTTAGAATGTAAGTATAGTTAAAACTTAAAAATTATTAACTATACTTAATTTAATCTTGTAGGACAAAGTCCATTAGTTCTGAAGTTCAATGAATGACATTATGACATGTGTCTCGATTCCGGAGGAAATTTGTGGATAATGTTAATTGTGTTAGAATAATGGAAGGGTGTGTACTGAGAGGGGAGGGGTGAATCAGTACCCTTAAAAACTTTTAAAAGTTAAACTTTAGTGCTCATTACTTGCATAGCTAACCATGAAATATCATAGCATAAATGTAAATGCATGTACAGAAACATTGAAACATTCATGAAACTCATTTACACATGACACGAGTATTTGATAACGCAGAAACCCTTATTAGAAGGTAAAAACTACGGTGGGGATGAAACCCACAAAGCTTCATTATCTGCATAATGGAAGGTGCCTGTTAGGGCTACAAGTTGTGATCACTTATGATGATCTTACCTTGATAGGAGTAACATGTCAGACTTGTTAAGTCTCCTTGGTTAAGATATTTTAGCAACACAATGTATGTGTGCACTCGGTTAAGAGATTTACAAAAAGACTGTTAAGTCCACCTTGTGAAAGGATTTTGTTGTTTGCTACAATTGTTAGAGAGTAACAAAAGATATGACCCGATTGCTGCAATCTCAAATTGCTGATTATAGATCCATTAAGTACATAAAATATATATATCACCTTATTGTGATGGATAATACCTATGTTCTGCTTGGTAGCATTGAATGTAGTTCTTCATAAACTAAATTCTTCTTTATCTATCCTTGTGCATGAAACTTTCTGTCTGATCCATAGATGTCCTTGGTAGCTACAATCATCTTATTATTGATTGATTATTACATCTATATATACAAGATTTTGACCTAATTAGGTTTCACACTTTTCTTGATAAACTCTAAGATCAAAGGTTTACAACTTGACCTTGATCTCCTAGTTTGCATGAATACAATCAGTTAACTAATTACATCCACAATTAACATTTTTCTTGATCCACAAGAAACGGTTATCCAGCTAACCAAAAAGTTGTTTTAAAGATTAAAGTGCTTTAGCTGACGTGTAGTTGAGATCAGCTTTTTTCAGTGAAATGTTGTCTCTTGGTGTGGACTGGTGCTCGGTGATGTCTTTGTGTACTGCTGCTCGGTGATGTCTTTGGTTGATATACTTCTCGATGAATGTGCTATTTCTCATTGTTCAAAACATCGGTGATCACTGCGCTCAGTGAATGTTGTCGCTCGGTGATCGTGACCAACCGAACAAAACTCTTTGCTTGTATACTAATGAAAAATTCTTATCATTTACGGATTATCAATTTGTCCCAACTTTCATCCCAAAATACAGTTACACCCTATGCCGTCAATATATTATAACAATTGTTATATTAAAATTACTAATAATTATATTATAAATTTATAATATATGCGCCCAAAATTTTGTTGAAGGAAAAGCAATGAAAGCATTATATGCATCCAAATTTATAATATATGTGACACGAGTCACTTTTTTGGAGCACGCTTGTGGAATTTTTTAAATTTCACAACTTCCCCCCGAAATGGAGTTTACGTTGTCAATTTGTAGACTGCGCTCATCCAGATCCAACGTTCATTAATTGTTTTTCATTTTTTCTTTTACAATGTAATTATTACATATTTTTTAAATTTGAAAGATTATAAAATAATATATTTATAAAGGTTACAATTTATAATGTTTATGAATTTATTAATTTGGTAATAGTACTAAAGTAATAAAGGTACTAGACTACTAGTACTACCACTGTACCACATTAATAAATTTTGTAATTGTTATGCTAATTTTAGATTTAAATTTTACTGTAAAGAATAATTGAATACTTCAAACTCTTACCCTTACAACACCGTAGTCACGCACATACAAAATTAAGTTATTACTATAAAGAATAAATCACACACATACATTTGTTTGGTTCATTTTCAGATTCACAAATTTTTAACTCGTTAGTCGATACTGCATTGTAATTTCAAATTTGTCCATAAATTATTTTAGTTTTTACACAATTTTGGCAATTTCATTCACAAACTGGAATCTGCTAAGCGCAAATTTCAAAAGAATGAAACTAAAATCATTTATTAAATCCATAAAAAGCAAACTGAAATGAAGTTGCAAAATTTTCATTAATATTTTCCACAAATTTACAATATTTGTATTCCCTCCCAAACTTATAAGCCAAAATGAAGGAGGTTACAAGGTAGTGGCAAAAACAAAACCTAGTACCTAATATGACACTAGCAGTGGCATCCAAAAAATAAAACAAAAAATGGAAACCCTTTGATTTCAAAATAACAGGCCATAGGGTCATGGCCTTTAGGTAACACTAGGGATTTTCCCCACCGTCTAAGTAGAACTCTTCAGAGATAATAAGCTCTGAGAATTCATATAGCCATCCATAGTTCGCTAATTCATCCAGGAGAAACCACTTCTAGAGAAAATCCCTACCAATCTGTGTCCATTTTCCTATGGCGTGTCAATTGCTCAGCATTCGGGTTCAAAAGAAAAGGTTGCATGACCACATTTTGGCCTAGCTGGAGAAGCTTGGGTAAATCATTGCCCAAGGGATCCCCACCCCTATTTGTACAAAATTGGCAACTTGAACATCGTCACCCAATAATTATTTGTTGAATACCTTCCTTAACAACAAGAGCATATCCACCTTTTCTCCATCGAGGTCCAAAAGAGACGCCAAAAACTGGGACGTAATGTCTGTGTTAACTCAGTATCTATCAACATTTTCCAAAAAGTCATGACCCAAAACCATCCTCACAAACTCATTTGTAAAGGCTCCAACCTCCTTGCAAACTGATTCCAGGGTTGAGTTTGAGACCAGGCCCAAAAAGGCCTTATGGTCCTCCTTGGATGTGCTAATCAAATGGATAACAGTGTCCATCTTTATAAAAACACTAGCAAACTATCATAATGTGATAAAATATACAACCTAAAGACCTAAACAAGACTCCAGAGGTAGACTTTCAAGCACTTAGCAGAGGCAGACCTAAAACAAAGAAGAATTAAAGAAGAAAGATACATAGATCGTCTATAAATAGCCCTCAATTCTTTTTCTAACCTCATTAATTCCCTTGTCCTTCAAATTGTCTAAATCTTTCATATTAAATGGAGAGTGTGTGACTGTGAAATTGGAAATAACATCATAGTGTGACAGTACCCAATTGGAAATTTGAAATTTGTGCAGGCAGAGTGGATCACAGTTAGAGAATGATGATGATAAGACATTTATTTATTATTTAATGTCAGTGATAAGATATTTTTTTATTAATTGCATATGTCACACTCTATAACATTATCAACCGTCCACGCAACCTACTAACTAGTTGTAATCAATGATCAAGGTTAAGGCACGGGTTTAAGACTAGATACGTATCCCCATTCCACATACTTTCTAGAGAACTATGTTTCCTTCATAATTTTGGGCCAAAATAAAACTTAAGTCATTGATCTAGGATCATTCGAATGATCATAAATAATACATTTAAAATGATGAAATGATAGATATTAGGTATGTGTGGATCACTGGAATCGTGTAGAGTGATGCAGACAAGTCAGTAACTAATTAAGGCATTATTCTCTTGACGTGATGTTGTATTAATTAGATCAATTTCCATTTGGCATTGGACCAACATGACGATTCAGAACTCAATCAACTCATGGAACATAGCTTACTGACTATTAATAGAATGTGAAAAGTGATTTTTCAAGTGATTGAAAAATTTGTTGGCAAGTGATCAATTTTTTGTTTTATGATTCACTTTTTGGTTTTCATTTATGGCAACACATCTGGCATATTGATCAATTGATCTGGAGTTAAGTTTTGATGATTCTATTCTAAAATTGACTAAGTACAAAGCAGAAATACAGAGGTATTTTTGGTATCTAAGATCGAGATTGATGAGTTATGAGGTGCAAGCTTAGAGGAAGATACTATGGATTATGTATGACCTTCATCTAAGATCGATTTAATTTTGGTAAATTTTACAGAGAGTTACAGTGAAATAAAGACAAGCGACAGTAGCAGAACAGTGATACAGAGTTGTTGAACTAAAGCGATGATTTGGGGAGTATGACGTAGACTCCTGATTATCTAAGATAGATTATGTTTATTGATAATCTATATTTTGACTATGTAAGAGCGCCGACTATGTATTTGATATTTTCTTTATCAAATGTATTTTGTATTGAGAGCTGACTATGTAATATCTAGCTAAAAGAGCCGACTTGGCAAAGATATATATATATATATTTATATATATATATATATATATGAAGATATTTTGTAGAGCGAAGAATGTGAAGTATAAGATATGGTTTTGGGAGATGCGAATGGCAGAGAAGAGGATGAAAAAGATCATTAAAGAGTTATAATATGAACTATCTAAGCATTGTTGATGCTTGTTTTGTTCATTACTGAGAACAATGTGTAACAAAAGTATATTGTAAGAGTTGTATGCTCAGTTGGCCCCTAATAGGGTGTTGTATACCTTTAACAGGGTTGTTATTCCTCTAACAAGGAATTTTACTATGTAATATTCAGCTCCTAACAGGGCTAGGTCTCCTAACATGGACACTATACTTTAGTGCATGCTTGTGGGTATCATCCCCACCGGGGTTTTCCCTTGTCCAGGGTTTCCTCGACAACAAATAATGGTGTTCTAAGTACTATGTTATTTGTTTATGCTCCTTTGATTTCAGTATGCTTATGGTTTATGTTTAATTGGTTCAAAGTTTATTTTAAGTTTTGTAATACTGATTCAACCCCCTCTAAGTATTACCTAATCCTAACAATTGGTATCAGAGCTTTTGGCCCTTGGAGAGAAAGCTTAACAGCTTAAGAGAGATTAGAATGGATTCAGATAATTTACAAGAGAATTTTGAAGCTGCACTTGAATACCTTGATAAAGTTAAAGCTGAGAATGAAGACTTGAGATTCAATCTAAGGAAAGCAGATGGATTCATAAAGAAATTGAAAGAAAAACTTGAACTTTCAAGAAGTCAGAGACAAGATCTTGTGGTTCACATAAAAGAAGACTCAAACAATGAAAATTTAGATCAGATAATGCAACTTGAAAAAGATAATGACACTCTGAAGCTCAAAAATAAAGGAATGGCTAAAGAAATTCAACAAGAGAAAGATGTTAAAAACAAGATTGAAGAATCTTTGAATAATGCAAATGTTTTGATGGAACAAATGAAGAATGAGGCTGAACACTATAAAAACAAGTATCTAGAATTGGAGAAATACAATCATATCATAAAAGGTGAACTTGTTGAAGCAAAGAGGCATATTGAGAAACTTCACTCTAGCAGTGATTTGATCGATGAACAAAGAGACAGACATAAACCTAAAGGTGATATGAATGGTATTGGCTTCAATGAAGTTGAATGCTCAAAGAATCAAGAAGAGAAATCAGATGGGAAGATTGATGTAGAAAAACCTACTCCTGAAGAACCTAAAGAACAGATCAGACCTTTCAGAGGTAGATGCTTTGGTTGTAACAAGTTTGGACACATGAAAAGAGACTGCAGAGGTAATGTCCCCTTTAAGACTTTTTTTAGGTTATTGTTTTAACTGTAATACATATGGGCACAAGAAGGCAGAATGCAGGAAACTCAATCAATCTGGATATAGACAAGACAATAAAGGAGAACATACTGTGAAACCTACATGTTACAGATGTAATAACATTGGACACATTGCGAAGTTTTGTAAGTTGTAAGTAAATCAGGACAGAAGACCTCCTATATGTTACAAATGCAATAATCCAGGTCATATAGAAAAGTTTTGCAGGTATAATGGAGTAAACCATAGAAGAGTACCACCTCCTATGAATACACATAAGAATGGAAATGATATTGGTAAGAGAGTTGCATATTTAAAGAATGAATTTGACAATTGTTTCAAGAAAGAAGAAGATAACAGCAGTGGAAAGATATGGAAAATTAAGGAGACAAGTGATATATTGGTTCAGGGAGAGATAGTAAATGCTACTGGATCTTCGGTTGATGTTAACAAAGATGAATTGACCTAATTGGACGATCATGGCCTTAGGGGGAGCATTGGATAAAGATATCAGAATATATCCCTCCCCTTATTATGTGGATTGAACCCTAGCGAGCTTAGTGGTGATCATGGCTAACATCATGGAACATATATTTAAGAGCACAACATCGGATAATGCATATATTTTGATCGTGAGATTTATAGCCGACTAGAAAACATTAGGTAATGTGAGCTTTTAATGACTTAACATTGTATAAAGCACCTAATGATTATTTATTTCCTTACCATTTGATGAAGAATGACCTAGGGAGATCAAAGAGAAAATAGATTTAGGCTATCTAGCAATTACCTTGCATGATCGATCGAAGAAAATACTCAGATTTCAGCGTGTGAAAGGTATTTACATCGTCTACTTATATAGAAACTATGGATGCACCTGTGATATATGATGTTGTGGATAGACCTAGATATAAATTCAAGAAACATCCTTTCAAATCCTGTGAAGAAGACCCTGAAGGAGCATTTTCTCAGACACCTCATGACGTATTGCATGTAGAAAACATTAGGGCATACATTCATTACAAATATGGCATACTGGGTATTGATGACATTTCCACTGAAATGGAGTACATGACTGATAATGGCATTATGAGAGATGAATTCAAACATATCAATGAGTTAAACATTATGAAAATTTTGGAGTTATACAAATTGAAGGAAGAAGAATGGATTAAGATATTGTTGAGTAGAGTTCATGATCAGTTTATTTGGATAGGCGAACAACCTGTGAAGATATGTAGTAACTTGATACATGAGATTACTAGATTGGACAATATTGGAATCATTCCTGTAGCAGAGAAACATGTTAAGAAGCAAGTTGAAACCCTAACACATTAGAAATGGGATAGGCGAACCGTGACAATGAATGACATCTTTCAATAGGATGTGAGATTGATTAATATGGTACTTGGTTACAAATTCTACTATAGTAGTAGACCTAATTATGTATCTGTTGGAGTTATTATGATGGCCTAAAAAATGGTGAAAGAAAACACAGTATAACCTATGCGAAGTGTTGGCACAACATTTTTTGGGAAAATGTGAAGCTGATAAAGAAAGACAAATCCAAATCCTTCAGATTTGGTTCATTGCTAATACATATCTACATACACATTGAGCACAGATTTCCAGGAATGCACCCTAGTGGTTGGAAAAAAGGGATACCTACTGGTATTCAGATTTCACAGAGTTATCAAAGACATAACAACACATGGGTTGATGGAGATCTATTTGGTATGTTCAAAATTCTTCAAAGGAAAATGAAAGAAAGATATAGGATTCCTGAAGATTTAGTTGAGAAATATAAGGATACAATATGTTTCATGGTTGAAACCGGTTCTGTATGATTTGAGGCAGTTGTTCCAAGAAAGAAATGGTATTATCCTATGGGATATGAAGTAAGTTCATAATTACTGACCATGCAAATCGAACATGTTCTAGCATATGAGATAGATACATATGAGAAGAGATAGGGTACTTATGAAGAAAAATCAGCTAAAGTGAGAGAAGAATAGACCAGAAGCTTGAGGAAAAGAAGAGTTGAAAACATTATTCATGAATGCGGAGTTAAGGCAAGATTGACTAAGGAAGAGTTGAGGGAAGTAAAGAGGAAACTTGGAGAACAATCTTCTGGATTGGCAAGTACTAGTACTTCAGCCCTTCCACATCCTGAAGTTGTGATGATAGCTGCTACACCTACTACAGTCATTGATGTAGACACCCCTTCTTCATCACAACAGACCTCGCGGGTAGTAGAACTGGTTCCTAGAGTGAGCACTAGATCCTCTAGACAGAAATCACCACCTAAAGAACTGAGGACTATGAGAGAAGAGAAAATATCAGTAAGTGATAAACATGTATGGAAACCTGACTTGAAAATGATTGAGAAGAGAGAAATTAAGCAGGGAAATTTGGTTACAATAGACAAATATTATGAAAGGTATGAAGAAACTAACAAACTTAAGATTGAAGATATTGTAGTAAATCATTTACTTGTTTTTAAGAAGAATCTATTGGAGATTGACGGCAGTGTACCTGAAGAGTTTTATGGGAGATTAGAGATAAGGAAACAACTAGCACACATTGAAGATGAGACTATCAGGAGTCAAGTAATTGATAAAATGTTACCTGTAGTTTCTATGCAAGAGAGAGACAAACTGCTTGTTGAACTGAAACCTTTATTGAGAACAAAGGCAAGGTTAGTAAAAATTATGGCAAGAAAGTATGAAGATGTTACTGAAGAGACTGAGAGAGCATTGGATCGAATACTTATTTCATTGATTCCTGAGAAGTCTGCACCTACTAAAACTATAATGCCTACATCCTTAGGGATGGGAGAGAGTTCCAAGATAGCTGAGGCAAGTGTTAAGCAAAGTGAAGATGTTATGCAACCAAATTTCTATGTTTCTGGTGTACCTGTTACACTTGACACTTCTCATGATGAGAAGGACCCTTTTGAAGGAAAAATTGATAGTGCTATGGCAAAGAATGAAGAACAGAAGGATGAATAATGCAAAGAGGAAGAACAGAGAGAGGAAGTACAGAAAGAAATGGAGCAGAAAGAAGAAGAAGAAAAAGATGAAATCAAAATTGAGGTAAAAACATCTTCTATATTATTGTTGGAAAGGAAAGAAAAACCTATAGATGTTTATGTTGATCATATGGATGAGGATGAGCTGGTGAGCTTAGCTTTCACCACACTTACTAAAGAAAAGGAGAGATTAGAGCAGAAGAGTGACAAGAAGACTAAGGTAATAACTAGAGAAATTGATATTGTGAAAAAATCACTTCTAGTACCTATTTTTTTCCAAAGTAGAGAATATATAGAAAACTTGAAGATGGTACTTGATGAGTTTGATGGTCATTATGAGAACTTGGTAAATATTACAGAAGAAAAGGCAAAGAATAAAAGCTTAGAGAAGAAATTGTTTGAAGTTTGCCAATCTATCTCATGGGACTTGGGCATTTTGAAAACTATTACAACAAATTCTAAGAGTTGTATTACACATGGAAGAACACTATTCATATATTGCATAAATCCTATAAGGCATGTTCAAAACATTGAAGACATTATTGCTAAGGACATGGCAACCTTGAACAGTATGATGGACAATTGTGAGACCTCTTCACAATCTGTAATGGAATTGGAAAAAGAAATAACAATAATTTTGGCTAAACTAAATGTATTGGATATTAAGAAAGGGAGAGTCATGATAAGGTTTGGTTTGTTGAAGAGTTTAATCACTCCTTAGCTATCAATCATTGAAGCTCACTTATTTGACATGGAGAAGACTGTAGAATCATTGGATAACTCTATGCCAACAGAGTTGAAAGAAGCAGAGACAACATCATTTGCATTGAATGGACAAATTCATGTTAGTCAGCTATTCATTAAGTCATGGAGTACAAAAGTGAAGATCTTGGAAGATTCCTTTCAAGATATTCTGAAATTAGTGAGTAAGCACTAGTCTTATTACATTTAATGCACCTTTGTCATTGTTGTCAAAGGGGGAAAAGAGAGAAGAGAAAAATGAATAGGGGAGAAGAGGAGAAGATAATATATAAAGGAAAAGAGAAAAACAAAATAGAAATAGAGGAAGAAGAAGAAGAGACATTTCTTGTTTTGTTGGAACACTTAATCATTTTTTTGTTAAGTGTTGCCATCAATGCCAAAGGGAGAGATTGTTGGAAAATGATAAATTTTGTGTTTTATGATTCACCTTTTGGTTGTCATTTATGGAAACACATCTAGCATATTGATCGATTGATGTGGAGTTAAGTTTTGGTGATTCTATTATGAAATCAACTAAGTATAGAGCAGAAATACAAAGGTATTTTGGGTATCAAAGATTGAGATAGATGATTTATGACGTGCGAGCTTAGAGGAAGATACTATGGAGTATGTATGACTGTCATATAAGATCAATTTCATTTTGGTAAAGTTTACAGAGAGTTACAGTGAAATAAAGTCAGGCGACAGTAGCAGAACAGTGATACAGAGTTGTTGAACTGAAGCGATGATTTGGGGAGTATGACGTGGAATCCTGATAAGCTAAGATAGATTATATTTGTTGATAATCTATATGTTGACTATGTAAGAGCACTGACTATGTATTTAATATTTTCTTTATCAAATGTATTTTGTATTGAGAGCCGACTATGTAGTATTTAGCTAAAAGAGCCGACTTGGCAAAGACAAAGATATATATGAAGATATTTTGTAGAGCGAAGAATGTGAAGTATAAGATATGGTTTTGGGAGATGTGAATGGAAGAGCAAAGGATAAAAAGATCATTAAAGAGCTATAACATGAACTATCTAAGCATTGTTGATTCTTGTTTTGTTCATTACTGAGAACATTGTGTAACATAAGTATATTGTACGAGTTGTATGCTCAGTTGGCCCCTAACAGGGTGTTGTATACCTTTAATAGGGTTGTTATTTATCTAACAAGGAATTTTACTATGTAATATTAAGCTCCTAACAGTGCTAGGTCTCCTAAAATGGACACTATACTTTAGTGCATGCTTGTGGGTATCATCCCCACCGGGGTTTTCCCTTAGCTAGGGTTTCCTCGACAACAAATAATGGTGTTATGAGTATTGTGTTATTTGTTTATGTTCCTTTGATTTCAGTATGCTTATGGTTTACATTGAATTGGTTCAAAGTTTATTTTAAGTGTTGTGATATCGATTCACCCCACCCCCTCAGGAAAAGATGTAAAATCTTGGTGAATCCTACACTATTTTGGGGGAAAAAGTTAATATTGTTGGCAAAAAAAAATAATTTGAAAGGAAAAAATATTAATTTTACTCGCAATTTTTTTTTCAATCGTTTGAAAATGCTAGAAAATCCTGGTGAATTTGTCTTTATTGATAGGGTAAATATATAATGTATTCGGCGAAAGTTTTTCCTTTTAAAGGAAAAACATATTTAATGGTAGTGGCAAATTTTTTTCTATCGTTTGAAAATTCCATAATTTAATTGGCCAATCTTTCATTATTTAAGGTAAAATATATAATTTAATGGTAAATTTTGTTAGGATTAGGTAATACTGAGAGGGAAGGATCAACATCTAGATCATGCTAAAATAACTCAATAATCTCTTTAAACTATTATTTTAATTAAAATTGTGTTCATTTACCTTTGCTCGATCAGTTAATCTTGAGAAAGAAATTACCGTAGAGGTTCTGCCTCATTCAGAATTGGTGTACCCTACAAGAGTAAGATAAGATAGACATAAGATATTAAAATATAATTTAAATAATCACACTTTAAATAATATGCATATTCAATAAAAATGGTAATTTCATTTATGTGCAAAAAAGGATACCGTATAACTTTCTAGGCCAAATGAAATGGTCGTAAGCTTAGTATCATGGACCTATGAAATCCGGTCCATTGTCATCACCTGTTTAACCCCACATAAATATACATTAGTAATTAGAAACGTGGAATTTTTCAAGTTCATGAAGCTATTGTTATTATTTTTCTGGATTAACGTGGAATTTCTGAAGTTCACGAAGTTATTGTTATTATTTTTCTGGATTTGTCAGTGTGTATTTTTTGTGTCAAATTAACTATACATAAGGTCAAATCTAGAAAAATAATAATGATACATTAGTAAGTTAATATATCTTATAAAACATTATTTTAAATATAAGGTCTTATTCTATTTTGATACATTATAATTTTTTTACCTTTGGTGGATATTGTTGGGATTAATGGGAAGTAGTACTGAGAGGGGAGGGGTGAATCAGTACCTCTAAAACTTTTAACACACTTCACCTTTCATCATTAGTAAACAATCTTTACTGTATTACTGACCATATCTGATGTTCTTTCTTATGCATGCAATGTTAATTCATAAACTTAATTATATGCAACATTCATAGAAACATTCATGAAAGTAATAGACACATAACACAAGATATGATATCGCAGAAAACTCCTGTTAGGAAGTAAAAACTGCAGTGGGGATGGCACCCACAAAACTTCACTATCTACAGAATGGAAGGGAGTCAGTAAAGGCTTACAATTGATCACTTCTGATGATATACCCTATTAGGAGTATTAATGTGGAGACCTGTTAGGATCAACTCTATTAAGAGCTTTAAACAACACTAATGAAGTGTGCACTCGGTTAAGAGATTTATGTATAGTCAGAAAATAGAAGCACTTCCATGGTAGAATGGTTTAGCCTTTCAAGTAAGTGGTTTGGGGTCATTTCAAGTGCCTTGAATGGGTTCCTGATTTAGACCTGGATTTCCCCCTGTTCTACCCCATTTTCCACCTCTCTCCAGCCAGTTTTTGGCATTCTAGACTGTAGATTTGAGATCTTTGACCTCAGGGTCAAGGTTGACCTTTTAGGTCTATGTCAACCTTGACCCTGACCTAGGTCAAGGTCGACCTCGACCTTGTCCCAGGGTCCATATTTTAGGATCTCACAGTTTCTGGATGTCAGTCTTCGAAAAAGTTAATTCCCGCTTCTGGGTCAGCTATTTCAGGTTCTAAAGTGATGATTCCTAAATTATATTTAATATAGGTCCTATCCTAGGGGTAAAGGCTTTAATGATAATTTAATTCTCCTATGTTGACCTCCTTAGAAGATTGTGCCCTAATTTCATATAAATTAAAGTTTTTCTCCTCTCATTTTGGCTAAGTCCTCGATCCAAGCCTAACCATCATTGAGAAATTTAAAAGCATTATCAAGTGAAGTTTAAGAAAGCTAAGGAGCAAGATTTTATCCATCATCAAGCATTCAAGCATTCATCAAAGAGATCCATGGGAGGCCATTGAAGGATTCAAGCTACATAGTGCCCTTTTTGATGATCTCTCCATCCACCTTCTTCCAAGCCTCTTCATATTCAAGAGCCCATTCAAGATTTGGTGTTGGATATATATAATAAATTGATTGAAGACATCCTACATTCTAAATTCTAGATCTATTGGTGCATACATACTTGTGGATTCAAGGATTTGAATCCTCCATAAGGACTTTTACATGAGCAAGGTGAATTGTTTCATTTACTTTGTTTACTTCTGTAATTTCAATTATATATTTGAGGCTAATTCCAAAACTAGGGTTTGACCAAGGAAACCCCCCCCCCCCCAATTGTAGAAACAGGTTCGGGACTGTGGATTTGAACTCAGATCTGGATACCCTTTTTCAACGAACTATCAGGATCTGAAAATAGATTTTCTGTCAAGGCAACACAGGTCAAGGTCAAGATTATTGGTTCAAGGGTGACATATGTGGGTCAAGGTCGACCTTTTTCACAAGACTATGTCAAATTGGAAAAAGATTTATGGGTTTTGTTCGTCTCTGCATTTCTGTTCTGGATCATACTTCAGATTTTCCAGAAACAGAGTACAAACCTCAAAAAACAACATTCTTCAGATATGCAATTCTTTAAGGTTGGTACTTCCTCTCATCCTTTTCAATTAATGCAATATATCATATCTTCTTAATAATAAAATAGAATTTAAGATCTTCTTCCTTACTCTCATTTCCAAATGGTTGATTCACTTGTGCATTGATCCTTCTTTTGGGTTAATCAATTTGGATATTTCATTTGTGCATTTGGGGATACAAGAGGAACATCTTATCTTCCTTCCCCCTATATGCTTAATCATATTACAATACACACAAAATTACAATTAAATGTAAAGGTTAAGGAAATACAACACATTTCAAACCTAATCAACAAACAAATAAGAAAAATCAATTTTCTTCCTTTACATTTTGGTGAACTTGTGATAGACAACTCTTTCTTTTTGGTGCTAGATTTACATGTTTATGCTAGATCTTGAATGTTGTTTCAATTACATTTAAAGGTAATAAATCAAAATCTTGTGTTAGTTCATTTGCATTGCATTGGTGTATGAGCTTTACCACTTCTAGTCCTACTTATAGTATCCCGGTTAGAAGAAGCCATAGACTTATGGGTTCCTTTGATCCTGAGTCTTCCTCTCCTCTCCTTAGGATCCCAGATGATAATTTGATAACTCGTGATTCCAATCATTCTATGGAGCATAACTCTTCTCACTCATCTCATGATGAGGATGATGCCTTAAGAGTTCCTCCTGAACAAGTGCAAAAACTCTCAACTGAACTTGATAAAATGGGAAATTGGCTTATCCAAGAAAACCATAATCAAGATTCTATTCAAGCTATAGAGGCTATTAAGAAATTCCTCTGTGATAATGATCAAGGTGTTAACTTCTTGCGTGGTCTTACTCATCTTGTGCATTCTAATGTTAAACCTTTAGCTCAAGAGGCTCAAGAGTTAGGATATACACCTCCTATCACTAGTCAAGGACCTTCTTCTGTTCCTAGCATTCCTAATTATACTCCTCCTTTGATGACTACATCTCTCCCAATTTCATTTATTCCTGTGAGTGCACCACCGGTGTCTCTACCTACCTCACAACCTTCATATCATAATGTGCCTTTTACTTATTCTAATCCCCTTCCAACTATGGTTCCTAGTATTCCACCGGTTGTGTCTTCTATTACTGCTGCTTCCTACACTTTTCCTAGTGTTCCTAACATTTATATGCCACCTGTTTCCTCTAATGATTCCACAATTATTAGTTTGGCTCAAACTGTGTCATCTTTACAACAACAACTTTCATCCTTAACCCAATCCAAGTTTAGCATTCCTACATGTGACATGGGTAGTCCTTTATCCTTAGACATCATTCGTGCTACTATCCCTCAACAAGATGATATGCCTCGTCTCAAGAATTACAATGGTAAAGGCGATCCTCTCACTCATGTTAAAACATTTCAAATCCTTTGTAGTGATTATGCTCATGACCATAGGATTTTAGCTAAATTGTTTGCTAGAACTTTTCGTGATAAGGCTTTGCAATGGTATTGTTCTTTACCTCCTTTTTCAATTGATTATTTTCCTAAACTTGCTAATACCTTTATCCAACAATTTCAAAATAACATTGGTCCACAAGTTTCCTTAACTGATTTAATGCATTGCAAACAAAACATTAAGGAAAAATTGACTGATTTTATTGGTAGATTTAAGCATTTGTATGCTCATATTTCTTATCATGTTCCTGATATTGATATTCAACACATGTTTATTTATAATTTACAAAAGGATATTAGAGATAAGATTCTGCTTGTTGAATTTACCTCTTTTCAACAACTTTGTGCAGCACTTCACCATTATCAGTTACAAGTAAGTCAATTTGAGAGCAACAATCCAATGGCTCCTATTCCAGTTGATAAGAGTGACACTGCTCCTAATCCTAATAAGTTTCAGAAACCTAACAATTATGTCAAGATTAATAAACAGACGAATGTGGTTGTTGATCAAGTTGCTGTTACATCTAATAATGCCACTTCTGCATCCACTGCTTTTCGTATGAATCGTATGTTTACTCCTCTCTCTGAAACTTTGCATTCTATAATGAGTAGGTTGTTAAGTGCTAATATGATTACCTTGTCGCCTATTCGACCTCTTCTCCCTACCACGATAGCATCCAAATCCTTTGATTCTAAAGCTTTTTGTCAATACCATCACCAAAATGGCCATGATACTGAAAAATTTTATTCTCTAAAGCATAAAATTCAAGATTTAATTGATTTTAAGGCTTTGTTTGTTGATAATTTTGATGGTAGTGGAAATAAGTTTGTTTCTCCTCCTAATAAAAACCTTCAAATCTATACAAATCCTTTACCTACACATGATACTAATACCATAGCTCAACCATCTTCTGTGGATATTGTTTATTATTCAAAGATGGATGATCTTAATCACATTGTTAATCATGTGGAGTGTGTTGTTTCATCTCAACCTACTGTTCAAGATCCTTCACCTCTACTTCAACTTCCAGTTCCACCTAAACCTCCAAAACAAATTAAGGATAAACGACCTAGGGTACTTTTAATCACCTTTGATGGTTCTAAAATGATTAAAGCTCTTGATGGTCCCCTTTAAATCTATACTAGGATTGCTAAGATACCTACTTGTAGTTGTCTTGTTGATCCCACATCTTTAATAAATGTCATTACTAAGGAAAAATCTTTTTATGAAAAACTTACAATGTGATTGCTATGATCCATCTAATGCATGGATCCAAACTTGTAATGGTTTTCTTTATCCTGCACTTGGTTCTATCAACTTACCAGTTGAACTTTGTGGTAAAGTTGTAGATACTACCTTCATTGTTATTCCTACTTATGATCAATTTCAAATCAAACTTGGTTTACCTTGGATAACTGCTATGCATGCTATTTCTTCTCCTATTCATAAATGTCTTAAGTTCATTCATAATAGAGAAGTCAAAATGATTAATCAT
The DNA here is from genome assembly GCA_018584345.1 of Thuja plicata. Lineage (NCBI taxonomy): Eukaryota > Viridiplantae > Streptophyta > Pinopsida > Cupressales > Cupressaceae > Thuja > Thuja plicata. The sequence continues at coordinate 1,598,021 of MU223423.1, read as the reverse complement.
AGTTTGTATCAACCTTCTAGGCCTAGAGATTGTGCTACTCTTGATTTCTTTTGGCCTTCATTACCTAAATCATGTCCTCCTCGCCCTGATCATCTCTTCCACTTATACCAAGCTTACAAACATCGTAAAATTGTTGAGTTAAGCATGCCTCATATAGATCTTAATCGTGGTATTTTGCCTACTCCTTCCATACCTCCTTTAGACATTACTTCTAATCCTAATAATCAAACTTCTACTGTTTCATTACAACCCATTGAAAATCCTCCTATAAAACCTGTGAAGGAATCTGTGGTTGTTCCTCCTAGTTCTCAAAATGTGTTAAACAAAGAAAAATGCAACAAATCTGCTAATGAATGTTGTAAGAAGCATAGAGCTAATGCTAGGGCCCATGCTTCTCTTCTTCGAAACTCTTTACCTACTTTTGACCAACCTATGCTTGATGTGTCGAAAGAATTCAATATTCATAATGATGTTAAGATGAATGAGTATGATGATCCTATTCACAGCTTAGATCCCATTTCAATTAATCTTGATGAGGAAGACACCCTCGATGATCCTATTGATCTTAGTGATGAATATGAGACCATTGATCTTGATATTTATTTACCCCATATGCTTTCAACTCAATTAACAATTGCACCTAGTATCGAGCAACGCGATTCTCACAAGGATCCTTGTTTGGAAGTGGCTATCATTCATGTTGTATTGGATATAGTCCCTCTTGCGAGTTTCCCACCTTCCCTAATTGATATAAACCAAGATAGGGAGAGTAGGCGATGCACCTAATTGGCCTATCCTTCATGGTAGCCCTATTTGTGTTTGCATGTTGTATTGTGCCTCTCCCGTAATGTGTTTGCTAAATGTTTGTTATATTTTTTTATACAACCCTTGTTACTTTTTTGGTGCAAGGTGATAAAAGACTCAAACCTATTGTATAATTCCTCTATATGTATCTTTATTCTTCTATATGTTGTTCTTATGTTATGTTGTACTTGTGCTATTATTCGTAAATGTTTCCCTTGTATAGTCTGCTTGGATCTGGGACATGGTAGCACTGATTCTTTTTGGTCTCCAGGTTGTGGTCCGAATAGATTCTTCTTCATAACTCTTAAGTTTTCTTTCCTCCATTATGATTGTAGTTCTACTTTCTTTGGGGAATGATGTCACTTCATTTGCAATAATATCATATCTATATATGCACATGTTATCTTATGATCATACTGACCCCACAGTAGGTAGATCCCTTATGTGTTCTTTTGTATGTTTATGTTTATTTCCCTTGACTTGTCTTCATTTGGGGGCATCTCGTAGTGGAAACGTAATTATTAGAGTTTTTTATGTTTCCGTTCAAGCCATTGCTCCTGTTAAAGTGTTAGCAATGACTTTAACATGGGGACATATGCTCTACTCACTTTTTGCATACACACACATTCAAAATATTTTCAAACACTTAAAACTTTTTCCCTTTATGGATTAAAAACTAATCTTTAAAGCATGAACATTTTACTTTTTAGGATCTCTTGATCCCTCCTGTTTTTCAATGTTTTGATCCCTTAAGGCCGGAAGGTGTCCTTAAGAAAGGATCTCCCTGATGGGTTGACTAGTGAGTAGCCACATTCACTAGGCAGTTCAACTCCATCTTTCCAGTTACGCTGTTTACTTGTGTGGTTCACAATGGGATATAAGTTCTCATTGGAAAAGATAATTACTCTCTCTCTCTCTCTCTCTCTCTCTCTCTCTCTCTTATCATGATCTTAGGGTTGATAAAGACTTAAGTCCCTTGGGGACTTGAGGATTTATTTTTCCCTTTTTGATTCCAATAAGATTGTCTATTCTTTATGATCTCCTTTACCAAGAGTTTGTGTTGAGTTCATACTCTTGCTAAAGTGGGGGCTAAATGTATAGTCGAAAAATGGAAGCACTTCCATGGTAGACTGGTTTAGCCTTCTGAGTAAGTGGTTTGGGGTCATGTCAAGCACCTTGAATGGGTTCCTGATTTAGACTTGGCTTTCCCCTGTTTTGCCCCATTTTCCACCTCTCTTTATCCAATTTTTGGCATTCTAGACTGCAGATTTGAGATCTTTGACCTTAGGGTCAAGGTCAACCTTTTAGGTCTATGTTGACCTCGACCCTGACCTAGGTCAAGGTCTACCTCACCCATGAACTAGGTCAAGGTTGACCTCGACCCAGGGTCCAGATTTCAGGATCTCACAGTTTCCGGATGTCGGTCTTTGAAAAAGTTAATTCCCGCTTCCAGGTCGGTTGTTTCGGGTTCCGAAGTGATGATTCCTAAATTATATTTAATATAGGTCCTCTCCTAGGGGTAAAGGCTTTAATGGGAATTTAATTCTCCTATGTCAGCCTCCTTAGAATATTGTGCCCTAATTTCATATAAAAGGAAGTTTTTCTCCTCTCATTTTGGCTAAGTCCTCGATCCAAGCCTAAGCATCATTGAGAAATTTAGAAGCATTATCAAGTGAAGTTCAAGCAAGAGAAGGAGAAATATTTGAAACAAGTATCTATCTATCATCAAGCATTCAATCATTCATCAAAGAGATCCATGGGAGGCCATTGAAGGATTCAAGCTACATAGTGCCCTTTTTGGTGATCTCTCCATCCACCTTCTTCCAAGCCTCTTCATATTCAAGAACCCATTCAATATTTGGTGTTGGAGATCTACAAGAAACTGATTGAAGACATCCTACATTCTAAATTATAGATCCATTGGTCCATACATACTTGTGGAATCAAGGATTTGAATCCTCCACAAGGACTTTTACATGAGCAAGGTTAATTGTTTCATTTACTTTGTTTACTTCTGCAATTTTAATTATATATTTGAGGTTAATTCCAAAATTGGGGTTTGACCAAGGCAAACCCCTCCCCCCCAACAAACAAATCTCTTTTTCTTGCAGATACAGGTTCGTGACTGTGGATTTGAACTCAGATCTGAATACCCTTTTCAACGAACTATCAGGATCTGAAAACAGATTTTCTGTCGAGGCAGCACAGGTTAGGGTCGAGATTATTGGGTCAGAGGTGACATTTGTGGGTCAAGGTTGACCTTTTTCACAAGACTGTGTCAGATCGGAAAAATATTTCTGGGTTTTATTCATCTCTGTGTTTTTGTTCTGGATCATACTTAAGATTTTCCAGAAATAGAGTACAAACCTCAAAAAACAACATTCTTCAGATCTGCAATTCTTTAAGGTTGGTACTTCCTCTCATACTTTTCAATTACTACAATATATCATATCTTCTTAATCATAAAATGGAATTTAAGATCTTCTTCCTTACTCTCATTTCCAAATGGTTGATTCATTTGTGCATTGATCCTTCTTTTGGGTTAATCAATTTAGATCTTTCATTTGTGCATTTGGGGATAAAGGAGGAACATCTTATCTTCCTTCCCACTATATGCTTAATCACATTACAATACACACAAAATTACAATTAAATGTAAAGATTAAGGAAATACAACACATTTCAAACCTAATCAAAAAACAAATAAGAAAAATCAATTTTATTCCTTTACAATTTATAATAGGACTGTTAAGTCCACCTTCCTTGAAAGGATTTCTTAAGTGTACCCCACTTGTTAAAATGTGTACAATATGTTTGACCTGACTGTATGCAATCTATAATTGTTGATTACAGATCCTTTAAAGCTCACAAAATATGAATATCACCTATAGTGATTGATTAATACCTTTTCCTGCTCGTCGGTAGCCTGTGTTATGTTCTTGACAACTGATTTGATCTTTGTTTGTGTTGTTGCATGAATTCTCTTGTCTAATCCTTAGATGCTCTCAGTGGCTACAATCATCATTGAACAACATGTTCATAATTGATTGAGCATCTATTTATACAAGTATTTGACCTATTCTAGAATCACACATTACAATGTTAACTCTTGATCCAAGGTATACAACTTGACCTTGATCCTTTAGTTTGCATATTTTAAAATAGTTATACTGATAAAAACAATAATAGTTACATTGATTTCTCCGCACATAATGGATTTAAAACAAATCAAGAAGCTAAATATAAAACTTCAGTGATTTATCTGACGTGGAAAGTCAAATCCACTTTTTGTAGGATGTAACTGACTGTCGGTTCTTGATCGTCAGTGTGAAATGAAAGTCTGTCGGTGTTCCTTCATTGAACTGGTTGTTAGGTTCCCTTCATTTGTCGGGTTCCACTCTTTTATTGTTTCGTCGGGTTACACTGTTGGTTACTCGTTGGGTTCCCTTGTCCTTTTTGTCATCGGGTAACACTGAATAGTGTCTGTCAGGATGCTTTGTACTTTGGCAATATCGGTAACCTTGGCGTCGGGTAGTGTTGTCCCCTATGTGTCAGTGTAGTGTAAACCAATGGTGTTCATCATGTTTTTCCTTGTATATACTAATGGAAAAATATAATGTCTTCAATCTCCTCCTTTGACATTAGTATCAAAAAACTGATATGTGCAAAATACTAAAGTGTTTAGTATGTACACCATGTATATATCCTTGTCATTATATGACTCCCACTAACTGTATGCATCGGTAAAGTATGAGTATATGTACATGTATACTTGCCTTTGTACTATACATCCCCCTTTCTATTCTTTCCTCTTTAAAATGACTGACTGTACATATCATTTCCTCCTTTCATTTCCCCCTTTTACTGATTAATTGTACATATCATTTCCCCCTTTATTTGATACTCATGAAAAAAATGTACAACTTATAAGTTGTATAAAATGTGACAAAAATGTGTAACTTACAGTGTGTCAAGAATGTGGGAGTGGGTGTTCTTGATATCTTTGATCATTTTCTCCCATTTTTCTTTGAGGAGTTCTAGTGACATGTGCTCTAACTCAATTTTGGCATGCATATCATAAATGTTGTCTAGGACAAACATTTCTGGGGTGGCAATTAGTGTTCTTGCCTCTGTCATATGGTTTTGCAGTAATGAGAGTGTTGGTAAGAGTTGAGCTTGAAGCTCATTTACCTCATCTCTAAACTTGGTTTCTGCAATCTGTATGTCTTGTCTCAGCTTCCTGGCTTGCTTGAGCTGTTCATTGTGCAATTTGATTGCCTCTTCACTGTTTGTGAGACTTTGTGCATTTGTTTGAAGATCAGCATCAATTTGTGCTATCTTGTCGGTATACTCCTTCGTGAGTTGATCTAACGTGCATAATTTCTATATTAAGGCTATTACTTCTGAAATAATTGGGTAACTGTTCTTACCAATTCAGAAAGCTTAACCTTTTGAAGTGCCACTTCTTGGATTACCTTTTCAGCTAACATTAATTCATACTTGTTTTCAAGTCTAGCCTCCATAGCCTTCTTAGCATCTATGTTTTGAGATGTGATTGCATCAGTGAGAACCACTAATTAATCAAGCATTGAAGCTGTTTGATCAACATCTATATCAGGTACAATTTTTTGAAGTATTCCTCGTGCAACTTCAAGTACATTTGCTTCCTTGGTGGCTTTTCTCAACTTGTCCTGCATGGCTTTCTGTTCACAAAGTCTTGCATACTTTGTCAATAGGATCCAATGTCCTGGGATCACATACTAGAATCTCAATAATTTCATCCAGAGTGAATGGATTCTTATTATTGCTCTTCTTCTTCCTTGAGATTTGTGTAGAAGCAAATGTATGAACTACCATTGCTAGTTCATTTATCTTCTTTGAGGCGCTTGGCGAAGACTTTGTTGAAGAAGCTTCTTGTGTTTTCTACTCGAGGTTCACCTATCAGTTAGGTGAAGACATCTCTCCATCAACCTTGGGTGTATCTGCAGATTTCTCTTTCGTTTTCTTCTCCTGTTCATCTATCTTTGCTTCTTCACTCTTTTCCTTTTGCTTGTCCTCTTCTACTTGTTTCTCTTCTTCTTTATTCTGATCAGTAGACTTATCTTTCTAATCACCAGTTGTAGCTTGATCTACAGTTGTATCTTTTGGTTCATTGGTTGTGTCTTTTGTCTCTGCATTACCCTTGTCTTCGGGTATGCTTGTATCTGCTGCATTTGACTATTCATTTCCTTCTAGCAGATTGATTGCCTTCATTAATACTAGCATGTTATTCTATGTGCCTACTTGTGCTGCATCTAGAAGTGTGTCCTGCTCATCGGTTTGATCCTGTTGAGCAGTGACATCTTCATCTTTTTGTATTTGATTGGCAGGGTCCAGACCTGTGATGTCAATAATTAAAGTGTCTAGCCATATTTCATCAGCAACATCCATGTCCTTATTCCTTTCTGTTTCCAATTCTTGTTTCTTGTTTTGATCCTTAAGAGATATGAAAATGACATCATCTTCTTTCTGCGGATCTTTATCTGAATCATAATGAGTGATGTCTTGAATGTCAAGATCATCCATGACTTGGTCTAAGTCAATGGGCTCATTATTATCTACATTATCCAAAGCAATGTGCTTAGGACTTGCTTTATCTTTCTCCTCCTCTACAT
>MU223423.1:1538130-1588249 GCA_018584345.1 Thuja plicata | reverse complement strand
TTTACATTCATGTGCTTTATGTCCTTTCTTGCTGCAATTATAACAATGTCCAATGAATGTAAATGTGGATTTAGGAATACCTTTTTCTTTGCTCCTGCAGACATTTGAGGTGTGGCCTTGCTTTCCACAGTGATTGCATGTCAACTTTCTTGGTTTAGGATTGGTGTAGGGATCTTTTGGATCAACTTCATTTGATGAATCTCCATGCTCCGTGTACCCTAGTCCAGTATTGGTGTTGGGTCTTCTTTGTGCATTCAAGAATTCATCCATCCTTTTTGTACTCTCTTCAGCTCTCTTAATCATGTCATTATGCTATTGTAAAATTATGGCCTCATGCTTTAGTTTTTCATTCTCTTCTCTTAGTTCACCGATAATCTGTATTCTTTCAATGAGTTCCACATTCATTCTATTTGCTTCTTGACTCATAAGAATAATCTAATTAGTTACCTCATGGTGATGCTATGTAAGTCTTTGTATCTCAGACGCCTTTTCTTGTAGCTTATCTATAATCTTTATTCTATCACCAATAGCTAGAGTTCTTTCTTGTTCAACTTGCTTTGCATTGTTCATGACATCAATCATTCTTACCATCTGTGTCTCTTGACCAATTTGCAGAGATTTGACTTGTCTAGCCAGATGTAGATTGATCTCAGTTAGGCTTGTGATGCTTTCTTCTGATGTATCCGATGCCTTGCTTGAATTTAATCCTGAAGACTCAAAAAAAATTGGAATCCCTTCCTCAAGATAATCTGTCTCATTATAGCGAGATGTCATAGTCTTTCTTTCATCCAGCAGCTGTCTCATACTGATTCTAGCTTCTTTATACTATTCATAGAACATCTGAATTTCAAGCTTTTTATTCTCAATATTTTTATCAAGTTTGTACTTCTCCATTGTATGATATTTTCTCTTAAGCCTCTAAGCTTTCCAAGAAGAGACTTAGCTCTGATACCAATTGTTGGGATTAATGGGAAGTAGTACTGAGAGGGGAGGGGTGAATCAGTACCTCTAAAAATTTTAACACATTTCACCTTTCATCATTAGTAAACAATCTTTACTGTATTATCGACCATATCTGATGTTCTTTCTTATGCATGCAGTGTTAATTCATAAACTTAATTATATGCAACATTCATAGAAACATTCATGAAAGTAATAGACACATAACACAAGATATGATATCATAGAAAACTCTTGTTAGGAAGTAAAAACTGCAGTGGGGATAGCACCCACAAAACTTCACTATCTGTAAAATGGAAGGGAGCCGGTAAAGGCTTACAATTGATCACTTTTGATGATCTACCCTGTTAGCAGTATTAATGTGGAGACCTGTTAGGGTCTACTCTATTAAGAGGTTTAAACAACACTAATGAAGTGTGCACTGGGTTAAGAGATTTATAATAGAACTATTAAGTCCTCCTTCCTTGAAAGGATTTCTTAAGTGTACCCCACTTGTTAGAATGTGTGCAATATGTTTGACCTGAGTGTATGCAATATATAATTGCTGATTACATATCCTTTAAAGCTCAGAGAATATGAATATCACATATAGTGATGGATTAATACCTTTTCTTGCTCGTCGGTAGCTTGTGTTCTGTTCTTGACAACTGATTTGATCTTTGTCTGTGTTGTTACATGAATTCTCTTGTCTGATCCTTAGATTCTCTCAGTGGCTACAATCATCATTGAACAACATGCTCACAATTGATTGAGCATCTATTTATACAAGTATTTGACCTATTCTAGAATCGCGCATTACAATGTTAACTCTTGATCCAAGGTATACAACTTGACCTTGATCCTTTAGTTTGCATGTTTTAAAATAGTTATACTAATAAAAACAATAATAGTTACATTTCTTTCTCTGCACATAATGGATTTAAAACAAATCAAGAAGCTAAATATAAAACTTCAGTGATTTATCTGACGTGGAAAGTCAGATCCACTTTTTGCGGGTTGTAACTGACTGTTGGTTCTTGATCGTTGGTGTGAGCTGAAAGTTTATCGGTGTTCCTTCATTGAACTGATTGTCGGGTTCCCTTCATTTGTCGGGTTCCACTCTTTGATTGTTTCGTCATGTTGCACTGTTGGTTACTCGTCGGGTTCCCTTGTCCTTTTTGTCATCGGGTAACACTGAATAGTGTCTGTCGAGATGCTTTGTACTTTGGCAGTATCGGTAACCTTGGGGTCGGGTAGTGCTGTCTCTTGTCTGTCGGTGTTGTGTAAACCGATGGTGTTCATCATGTTTTTCCTTGTATATACTAATGGAAAAATATAATGTCTTCAGATATGCAAGTGCACAAGTTGTGGCAGGAATGGTCAATGATGTGCCACCCTCTACCACTACATCTTGAGATACATTATGTTTGTATTAGCTTAATTTGATCTATAATTAAAAATCTATTATTTGGGAATTTTAAGTATTTGATAAATAAAACATTATAAATTCAATTCAACATACGTGCATCTCAATGTCATACACTTGATTCAACAAGTCATTTGTCAACACTTTATTATCCAATGATCCAACTTGATGGCCCCCTCTACTCCCATAATATTTACACCGACAATGTGAATGCACATGGGAGATCAAACCATATGCACCCTTTGCATCACTATCTCTTGCAAAGCATAAGATGGTAACATGTGGAGCACATGTGAGAGGTAGGAGCAGTAAAGGTAGACGATCGAGCTGTTGCACCATCGTCTGGGCCAAGAGGTTGGGATAACTATGCACATGCCATGTTGGATGATGGTGTTAGTCAATGTGGCAACTACTTGGAGAGTATATACCACCATAGATTCCTCTAGGGCCATTGGGACCGTGACATGAAAGTTTTTAACTACTAGTGGTCTTTGATTTGGGTGGTTATTTGCTTGATGAGCTCCTGATCCGTCCTGAGAAATGTCTCCAACTCTACCTTGGAACTCCCTTATATCAAAATAATTGGGAATTTTATTAAGGATAAAATTGTACTATAGTTTTCTCAAAAAATAGAGCAACACCTCATAATTAATAGAAGGAGGTTAGTTGAAGACCATCCACCGCCTATCCCAATAATTAGATTTGATGCCCTCATGCTTACAACAATGTATTGGAAACCTCTTTGAAAAAAAGAGGAAGATGCCCATTGGTTTTAGTTTGTATGAAAAGAGCACATATTTGTGCACAACTTATTTCTTTTTCTTTCATTGCATCATATGACAAGCCATTTGCACAGTACTCATGACATGAATCCTTATAGGTTTTCCAATTAGTTATTTGATTGGTAACTGCATCAACACTGACCATTGATTCAAAGGTTGTGACAAGGGATGCATGACGTTGGTGCAATGAAGCCTTCAGTCTAGAAACTAATTGAGAGATAGTGGCTTTATTTTGTTGTAAATGCCCTAAAAATTCATCTTGGGTGTGTTGTTGGGGGCTTATTGGAGGAGTCGAATGGTTAGCCATCCTAGTGTTTTCCTCAAAGTTTTCCTTGTGGTATTCATGAGGCAAATTTTGTTCAGGCATGGGTTTTTGAGCATTTGATATCAAATTTTAAAAAATAAAATTAAAATACATAAAAAATGAAGGCCTGCCTCTTCAACGTCATGGCATGGTGATTTGGGTTGTAATTGGCACAAACCTGATTGGGTTTTTAATGCTATTAAAGAATAGGGGTGCCACTGTTGTATGGGTTGCAAATTGAAAAAGACCCAGTTGGCCCTCCTTTTAAAAAAAACTTGAAATTAGACAAATTAGATCAAGTTTTTGTTATTAGTTTAACGCGTATGGGTGTTAGGATTAACAAGACAAAAATAACAATTACATGCAGAAATATAACCAATATCAGAGAATAATAAACCAAAACAGAAGAGAACACAAGACACAAAGATTTAACGTGATTCACCCAATCCTTGAGCTACGTCCACCAAACAACAAAGTCCACTCTTATTATTATCTAGTGATTACAATTTGATCGCAATGCACAAATTCATTACAACTCAATACCGTCGTAAAACATACAACATCATACAAAACCCTAACCCTAAGCCAATTTATACAATCTTTAAGCCGCTTTAGGGTTAGAACCCCACACATTGCACAAAGGTAAAACACTTTCCTGGATAGTACTTTCTTGATCAGTCACCACAATATAAGAATGGGGTTTTAAAGGTTAAAACCATGTATGTGGTTTAAATTCAAAAACCTCATACTCATTAAGGCTCAATTTTTTATATTTGTAATGCGTTCAATTTTTTTGAATTTTTAAAAATACCGAACATATTACTTGTGTTTTTTGTTTTTTTAGGTGGGTGACCAAGTTTTTGTTCACCATCTTGGTGTACATACCTAGGGACTTATTGATTTGAATGCATGTTCTACCTTCTTTTGATAAACTTCCTTCGCCATTCCCTTTAAAAACACTCCATGACATTTTGTTTGTTGGATTGCTTGCACCTCACCTCAAGCTGCTTTAGAGTTTGCTCCAACATTACTTGCTACTGTTGAACCTTTCATAATTTGCTAATCTGATTTCAACTTTTGCCACTCAAGCTTCAATGCTGAAAGAGTTTCTTGTAGCATAGCCACATGTTTCTTTAAAACTTTATTATCTTCCACTAAAGATTGATTTACTACTACATTCTCATGGATTTTACGGTCTCTTTCACGCTCCTTGACTTCCAAAACCACTAACCTTGCCTTGGTATTTAGGAGCTCTTGCACATAGAGACTTGAAGACCAAGTAAGGAGTGTAAAAGTGATTATACCTTCTCTACTTTCGTTGTCCTTAGACCTTTTACTATTTGACAAAGATTTGAACTTATGACTAAAAATAACATTATTTTCCTTTTGGTATGTTTTCTTCTTGCTTGTTCCCATTTAAAGCAGGCACGACAACACTCTAAAGTACCTTGAAATTGCTTTGCATTTACCCAAATCCATTTCCCAATTTTATTTGATGATTCAATTTTTACTTGACCTAAGTGATTTGTTTCAAGATAAACTTCCATTTCCTTTTTCAATTTTCACATTTGGTACTTTGTTTTCCATTGCTAAAAATGAAAAAAAGAAAGAGACACAACAAAAACTATTGAGAAAATGTAAAGGACCCACTTAGATCCACTTCAACCAACACCCAATCACCTCTATAATGACCCATTTTTAAAAAACCCATTGTTTCCTATGAGCGAAACACAAGGTCTTGCAACATCAACTGTTGTTAAGGAGGTCTGAGTCTTTCTGGTGCAGGAGCACCTGGGCACAAGGATATAAAAATGAGGATAATTAAAATGAAATTAATTCATCCATTATGTATTCATTTTATTGTGAGTCCATTGAATCATAATGTAAGGCCTGGAAACATTGTATATTTATAATTTATAGATAGTAGAATGAATTTTCTTTCTCATACTTTTTGTTTGGTTCAATTTCATTCAAAAATGAATAAGTTATGCATGTTTTGGGAAAAGTCAGTGTTTGCAGTTTCAAGGATTCCTGAGAACAGTCATGTTGTAATGTTTGGTACGGACGCATATGGAAGACTATGAAGTTATAGTTGGATTCAATGGAAAGATATAGGAATAAGCTTTCATTTCCATTTGGTTTGAGTTAGTTTTATTAATATTTGTGAAAGTTGTAGCGTTTTTGGTAGAAACTGGTTTTAAACAGTTTTCAATGGAGTTACAGTCAATGATTTCAGATTATCTCATGATATAACAATGGGAAAAATATGTTTCTTATATTTTTGGAAACCAGATTCATATATATTTCAAATGGATTTGGTCTTGTGTAAAATGGATATGTTTGGTGAAAGATACGTGAATGCCCTAGACGGATTGGGAGAGAAGTGTTCTTGTTTTAAGACAGTGAAAATGGGTCTCGGGACAGAGACCACATATATTTATCTAACCGTTGGATCTCCTTGATTTTTGTGTATGTTTTATAAGGACTGGTATGGAACAACTCCATTGAAGGGATTGTCAATATTATGTTTCGTTTGAAAGTTATGAATAACAGATTAGAGAGTATTAAAACTGTCACAATTGGGACATATTTGGGAGATGGGTGATAGCATTGTTTGTGAAATGGAATCAAAGATGTTGATTGGTTGCTGATTAGTATTTGGAAATTGGTTTCTAATATTGGATTAATGGATGAGAATATTTACTTATAATTATGCATAATATTTCACAAGGATGATATTTATGCTTATGTTTGTACAAAGTTGTTGATAATATCCTATGGATTTATTGTTGGAATATGTTGTTTAATGATGGAATATGCCTCTAACTTGTGGAAGACATTGTGTTGATGATAGAACTCCATGGCTTATTTGGGGTTCTTGAAGGGTTTTGTAAGATGCTTTTCATCACTTTCTTAGCCACACTTCAGTACACAGTCTATTATATCCATTTAAAGAACCTTGAAACCCTGACAACATTGTCAACTCTTTTCACTGTCAACTACCTCCACAGTCGACAATCTCCAAAGTCGACTATCTCACAATTAGAAAAACCATATAAACTCTTACAACATTGTTGACTAGGGGAGAGGACCCGGTAGTTGAGCACCCTAACTTCACGGTTCTCAAAATCCTACATGGAAATTTCAAATTACTCCCATTTTTTTACAGCAGCTTACCTGGTAAGTCCCCCTGCTTATAACTAAGGTTTCAGGGCCACACCATCAAATACAATGCCACATCAGCATGTTTTTTGCCAAGGTGTCCAAAACAACCCAAAAAAAAAGTGAGACCAATCGTAGTGTATTAGGGACCCCCATACTTGTACAACTGATGTGGCATCACACTATTGGTTGCTTTTTAAGAAAATGGACACATTTCATTCAATTATGGGTAGTCATCTTTAGCAAAAGCAACTTTAAAGTCATAACCATTGGTACAATGTTGTTAAAAATATTGGATATTAAATCATTAAGTGTGAGTATTTAATTAACAACTACTATCACAACTATTAGAACGCGTTCAAGTAGTAGGTCCTCTCCCCTATCTCATTATTAAATCAAACAAACTAAACAAGTCCTATTTGTTTGTATGAGACAATAGAAGGGGGAAAAGATCTAAGTTCATCCATCCATACAATATGAAAATGTCTCCAACAAATATATCAATTTTTTTTTATAATTGCTATTATAAAAAAAGAAATATGATCTCTCACTCAAGAGAGGACATGCATACTCAATACATTTCACATTATAGTTGAGAGTGGTGTGTTAGGTATCGACTCCCCAGGTATCGACTCCCCACATCAAACAAGAGTTGAAAAGAATGAGAATATCCCGTATCCCCCATTATTAAGCTTAGACAGTGGCTAGCGATGCATGTATCCCTCCACTTTCACTCATGTTTGTGAGCAGGAAGACTAAAGAGAATGTGGACACGCTGAATAGTCTGTACGCCCACGCTTAGACCCTCACAGCAGTCACATCATACCTTTTTGACAGGCACTCCTTGGTTTCACGCGCCTCAAAATAATTATTTTACTTATTTGTTTTTCAACTTTCTTCACTAATTCTATACTTTACTCCGCAGACATCGGGTAAAGTAAAACCAGTAATTATTAAACTATATCCCAATGTTACCACGGTCGCATCTTAGCTGGATCTCGATGGTACGTATGCGCAAGATGTACGCACAAAATACTGCAAGTAAATTATTTATTGAAATCAAGTTTACTCTTAAGACATTATAATTGCAAATTAGATTGTCATTTAACACTAATGCAGCTGAGGACGCTTTTTATATAGTATATCTTCTCCACTCGTCTTTTCAATCTCTGCTTGAGTGTGTGCGCTTTGTTCTTTCCGGGAAGGAGAAAGAGGGAAAACAAGTACAAAGGAAGGAGAAAGAAGACGATGATTAGTATCATATTGACGAGCCGGATGATCCCCCTAGTAAGATTTGCCTAAAACCCCCGCGTTGTTGCAGTATATCTGGCGACCAGACGATCAAATTTAGCGGAGGTTGAGGGAAGGTGCGGGATTGGAGGCCATGGCTGGAAAGAGCAAGCTAGTTAGCTCGGAGAAATCCAAGAGCATCGAGCTTCAAGGCAAGCGGAAAGTAGATAATGCCTGGCATGACTGCGAGGTTTCGTTGAGGTATGCCGGAGTAGCTCTGTTAAAGCTGAATATTTTAACTTTGCTGTCTCAAATCTTGACTTGCTTGATACCTGCTTGTGCTAGATTTTGTCGAATGTAGTGTATCCACCTTTAAAAGTAACACGATTTTCGTCGCTTGTAATTACTCCGTGCGTCGTAATAGTGAAATATTGCGTATTTTGAGAAATTTAAGAGGCGAGTGGAAAATGCTTTAATTTTTGTCTCGTATTTGTGAGTGCGTGATTCTGTTCTTTTTCGAGTACGTTGATAGGATAAATTTCACCGAAAATAGTAGCTTTTGCTGCAATTTTCCTAAAACATTGCGAAAATATGTATTTTAAGTTTTATTTTCGGTACACTATTTTGACTTTTGCTGATTCTTCGCTGGTTATGCTATGAGAAGACGGGCTTTATTTCGGATCTCGACGTTTGCGCAGTAGTTTTTGTTACTGATGAATGCTTTGCCTTTGTTAGTGAGGTATTTCAATTGTTTGTGCCTATTTTATTTAAGCGATGAATAGAAGAAATCGCTAGTGTTATGTTGTTATTTACCGATTCTCACTCATAGGCTATCAAATAAAATTCAATTGTCGTAGAAGAACGAATCTTACTGGATTATAGAGAAAATCAAACGGATACCGCATGGTTATTTTGTTCTGTCTTAAAACTTACAAAAAAATTTGTGATCAAAGCTGGGAGGCCAAAAGAGGGTGACCTCAGCCCCGTTTCTTAAGGAAATTGAACTCAAACACCTTAGGCGTCCAATCATTGAAAACTTGGCCACTGCAACGTCAATGCTTATGTCTAAAAAAGACACAGTCCCTCTTTCGCATGTCTGCTACCTTATGTAGTCGATACAGGTTTTGATTACGATCTGCTGTCGAGTGGTTAAGATAGTGGTGCGTTCCATTCTAACAGCTTGGGTCCAATCCAGGTTGGGCTTAGAGACCCTGTGAGTGTGCGTATAGAGCAGGAGCTTGACCTCCCCTAGTCTTAGATAGCGCCGGGTAAATAGAGAGCCAATCCAACTATGTTCTGTAATATCTCTGTATAATCAAAGTCTAATTATCGCCTAATTTAAGTAGTACATCCTCGGCAATAGAAATATATCTTTGATCTGTAGTTATGTCTCGCAACAATGAAATTTCTGATATTAAGCTATGGCTTACAACGTTTAAGTTAATCCTGCTTCTGACGCTCAACTACAGATACCAGAATACAGTTATGCATCGAAAAGATCAAATTTTTATGTCCACTAGAGAAAAATGTAACATAAAATCGTTAGGCAGTGCGACGAAGTTCACTTTCCAATAAATAAAACTGAAAGGTTTTGAGTTTAGTTGGAAATATTAAAGAAATTGTGCTTTTAAATTTTTCAATATAGAAACTGGAATGTAGCTATGGTTTCAGAGTTCAAAGCTAAGGCATCTTGCTTTGCTTCTGTGGCCGCTCTGCTAAATGCTGACATAAGCTATTTACAACAACAAATTTAAAGAAAGGAAGAGTCAGAATGCAATTTGAAAGTTTTGTTTGAACCAGGATTTCCCTTGATTAGAATAACTAGATCCACATGTTGGGCAGGGGTTAAAAAGTAGACAGAAGTGACACAAAAACTGTTCAGAAACTCTCAAAGAGATGCGGATTTATTTTATAATAATGTTGCATTTACAGTGCAACTGAGATACATTAAAAGTGACCTCAAATATGAATTTTGTTTAATATGATGCAGCCTTTTGCAATTGGATCAAGTAGGAACTTGGCAAATGGATTTGTTCGAAGTCTAACCCATCATGGTTTTCTTTTTTACCATGTATACCGTAAGGATGTTTTGATCATTATGCTTATTAAATATCACCAAAATAGAATCATGGAAAATCGTGTAATAAGCTATTATCAGTGTCAAGACTCAAAGCAGGTTAAAATATTTTGTCTAGAACCTTACGGAGAGTTTGATCAGTATCTGTCTTTTTATATTATAAGTTTGTTAGTATTCTGCCGCAACTCTAAGCCTCGTTCAGATGAGCTCTCCTGTGTTGTTGACTATGCACTCCAGAAAGCCAATGTTAGATCTCTCTACCTTAAAATGATCTTTATTTAAGATTCAATCTAGAACTATTTAAAATAGTAATTTTATTTATATGGTAATGTCCAAAAGTGGCCAAGAAAGGTTGATGGGACTGATTGAAGGTACACTCTGTCAAATTACATAAAGGAAGTGCCTAATGTATCTCCCAAACAGTTAAACCATAATCAAACATGGTGAAAACTCAAAAGCCTTACGAGCATAAAGTCAAATAGACAATCTCTTGATACTTTTGTGCAGCTGAGATGTATGCAGGGTGGATGATTTCTTCTCCCTAGGCTGCTGAAGTGTATAATGCTTGCAACTTAACTAATCCTGCAAAGTAAGAACACAAGATAAAAAAAGATTTGTGTAAGTTACAAGACATCTAGTGTGTACATTCTTGTATACCATACATGTCTTGCCAACATTCTTACCCAACAATTTGTCCAGATTGAGTTGACATGTCCATTTATAGATTGCTCTTTTTATTCTAATTTTTAGAGTTACTACAATTCCAGCAGTGCATGTCATCTTACTTTTTCTGGATTTGTAGCAATGCATAGCTCCTCAAATGTGATGAGGTACAATATTATTTCAGTAAACTGATGGTTATATTTTACGTAAAATTTTCTACCTCTGTCGCTAACATGCCAGCTCCATCCCCTGGATGAAGAATTATTTTTAACTATCTAAATTGATGCATATAGTTGAGTTTGTATTGATTCAAGATGGCAACTCTTAGCTTTATTCAGAAAAATTAATATAACATGTTTTTTTATTCTCCATGTAAACACACACCACTTAAGCATTGAAGCTAGATTTGGCACTTGCTTGTGCAATCAACCGGTAGTTGTTTTCATCTTTGAACGCATTTGTGCAAGAAACTATTTATTGTCATTGTCTACGACTCTACTGTATACACCATGACTATATTCTTTTAACTTGTTCTCTTGATTTGAAATTTAGTGGTAAACAAATGCTTTTATTTTAACTAAAACATGATACGAAAGTTCACTTCCTACAGAAAATGGCAACAATAAATTATGTCAATGAAAAAGCTTTCGCAGTGCATATATGCTTTGTATAAACCTTTGCAGAGTTAGAATTTCTAATCATTTCTTATTCAGTATTTATTATTTAACTAATGCTATGGTACATTTATGAGAATGATGAATGAATGTATAAATTGGAAAAACTAGCAATGTTTTTGATAGAAATATTGAAGAGTGGGTTGGATTCTAAAACAAATGAAATTGTCCAAAATTTAAGTAACTTCTTAACCAAACATCCCATCCTTGCGCAGTGGACCTTTTCAAACCCTTCGCAGTAATTAAAGAAGCCAGTGACACTGCAATAATAATCATAGTAATAGAGGAATGCAACACTGTGCAACATATCTCAAAATTTCAGCACAATATCAGTCATTCACAGGATAGAAAAGTAGTTGTTTACGAAATGAGAATCATACATGATTCCAAAAGCAGAGAATCAATTTCAAATAAAGAAGATTTAGTGATAATAAACATATGACTTGCACCTTGCCTTAATGATCCACCAGAGATGTTTATAGAGCATAAAATTATAGTAATTTTGCCCAAAAGAAAGGCCTCCAATGGCAGATCATATAGATCTAACTAATTTTACAACCCTAAACTTACACATGAACAAATAAAAGAAAACTGCTTGGTATCTGATTTATTGTCATGTATATTCCCAACCTTAGCAGTCGAAGGAAATCTCAAAAAGAGATAAAAAGAAAGCAGAACAACAAGAATTGTCAATATTGTCAAACAAAAATGAGGCAAGAGTTGACTGTGGTCTAAAAGCATCACTTGCTACCATGTTTCCAAGCAAAGGACCACTCAAATATCAAGTTATATGATAATCGTTTTCAAGCCACGAGCAATCCTGAACCTCTAATGTTCCATGGCTGTAAGTTATAAATGTGTCGGAAAAATATGAAAAAGGACATTGATAATCACTTAAAAACACACATGAGAAATGCAACAAATGCCTTACACATTCAAAAACAGAAATACATCTTACATTACTCGAGAGAACAAATGAATTAAGTGAGATGAGCATTATGATCACAAGGGAAGTCTCTCCATCCACAATCAAGAAAACAAAGCACTTGCACTATGAACCCAATGGGCAATGAATTTACATTGTTCCGAAAACCTCTAGTTACCAATTTCAGATTCTTTAAACCAAACCCAGCTAGCTTTGGATTTTTTGAATCTGCTGGAGTTGTCCGTTTGGCCCCGACTTCTCAATTTATATAGTAATTTTTACCATTTAAAAAAAATCTGTGTCTTTGAAGTATTTTGATCTTGCAAACAAGTTGAATCTTTCAA
The DNA here is from genome assembly GCA_018584345.1 of Thuja plicata. Classification (NCBI taxonomy): domain Eukaryota; kingdom Viridiplantae; phylum Streptophyta; class Pinopsida; order Cupressales; family Cupressaceae; genus Thuja; species Thuja plicata. Next base: position 1,575,723 of record MU223423.1, on the reverse strand, counting down.
ACGTGGTAACTATGCCAAAGCCAATGAAGCTTAACTTGCACAATCAATGCCAACACTCATCTAAACTGTAGTTTTGCACTAAGAGATCTACTGAAGAAGCTTAACTAAAGCTTTTTAGAAAGAACTTGTATGCCCCTATCAACACTTTTTTCTATCTGAACATTGGATTGGAACACGGATACATCTACCTGAGCATTAGCTTTCCAAAAGAAATCATATGCCCCTATTGGTATTAGACATTGAATGGAGACAATCTAATTTGATATTCTGTGACCTATCTACCCAAGAATTCTAAACAAAACATAACTAATTGAAGGCAATGGTTAAAATCTTACCCAACAAAGCAGGATTCATCTCATGTTGAATGACCCAAAACAATGTACATTGTATATAATAAATATTTGATGTTATCAAAACAGTGGATTTACCAAAAAAATTTGTAACAAGAACCTCCAAGTATACTGGTAGCCTCCAGAATTTTAGTTTCTAATATTTGGGCATTTAGTTAAACTTTACAACTGAAGCTCACTCACGAGTCACAACTAGATGGACAAAGAGGAGCTAACAAAATTATGGAAGGTATGTAAACATCACAAATGATCATGGCAAATAATATGAGTTTCGGAGACGAAATTTTTCCTTAACGGAATTTACTTACTGAGTAACACTATTTACTTGTATTGTTTTCAAGAGTAGTCTTAAAGCCACACGAATTATTGAGCAATGAATTATAAACATAAAGCAAAGTTGGCATGCACACATAACCATATAGCTTCACATTTAAAGCTCTGAACTGCAATAGAACTGATGATAGATGGATAATTTTAAACTTAAAAAACCCAGGAGTTAATAGGATTCAACCTTGACTTTGCAAACTTCAGAGTGACTCTTGAAAATTAACATCTTAACAATTTTATGAAGATACGATGGTGTTCATCATTAAAATATACAAAAAAATATATAGCTTCGCATAACCGTATAGCTTCTTATGCGAAGCGCTGAACTGCAATAGGACTGATGATAGATTGATAATTTCAAATATAATTACAACCCAGGAGTTAATAGGTTTCAACCTTGACTTTGTGAACTTCAGAGCAACTCTTGAAAATTAACATCTTAAAATTTTTATGAAGATATGATGGTGTTCATCATCAAAATATACAAAAAATTAAAAAAACATATAGAAATACTAAAGAGGATATATACCAGTCTGCCTGCAAATAAGAAAATGTATGTTTTCCTCTCTATAATATCCCCCAGAAAGATATTTCTAGATTCCTGCTTGTGGGTGTAATTATCTCGCTTGTGACTAGGGGTCTGTTGCTGATTGTTAGAAGATGCCCCCATCTTAAGGAACTTACCTGTAATTGTCTCTTGTTTGGATGTGATTTTGACCCATGCATCTTGTTGCTCCATGGTAGATTAGAGCAGGTTCTTGTCATCCCTCAACTGCTGTAATATATCCTTTAAGCTCTGCTTTCTGTCTATGAGACTGATTGTTATTTTTTTACATTTTATTCAGAATTTATTACTGCACTAATATCTGCATCAACATTTCACTTCAACTCTTGTGTCGTTTTTGCTCCTATGGAAAATGTCTTGATTTGGTGATCAACCAAGAGAAATTGATCATCTCCATTTGTAGGAATCCGAAGTTTAGGAGCTCTTTGAATAAAGGCTGCCATGATAAGGTAATTTAATCAGTATGTCAGAAAGATCTCTTAACCTACCTTGGGATCCCATAGCTAGCTGATTTCTCAATAAAATCACCGACCATTTGAAATTTTTTACCTCCTTCAAGGGTTCCAAGAATAAGATCTGCTTCCATTAACACCAATAAAGTAATATGAACTCTACTTTGATGTCTAATTGAGCACTTGAACTTGATTGTTCTTTTCTGACGTTCTCATCTCAATTTCTATTCATAACTGTGCATTCCATTTTTCATGGCAATGGTCATAAGTTCCCAACCATGGATAGCCTTCTGGTTTTCCAACCAATATGGTGTCAGTGTGTTGTCAGACAATCTCCACGTTTATTTTCATAAAAGTGTCACTCAGAGTTTCTCTGGCTATTGTTACCTTGCTGTTTAGTAAAACGTAATAAGACTTGTCTAAATTCGGCTAAAGTCTTGTTGATGTGAGTTTTGTTCTACTGCAACATACAAAATCGAAGACTTGCTATTCCAAGATGAAATACCAAATTTCCAACTCTCTCTTGAATAAGGATGCTCATATGCTAAACAATATATCTAGATTGTGTGATCAAATGAGACAACCTCAAGGTTCCTTCTTAATGTGGACTTTCACCTAGTTTTATGATGTGATATGTTGGTTATCACAAAGGGACTTATGCTATTCATTCAATGGATATCAACTTGACTTTTACTTCTTCAATCACTTTCAACCAAATTCACTACAAGGAAATAAAAGCTATCTAAGTCTTGGAATGAAAGACAATGTTGATGATGGGGTGAGCCTCTAACCAGCCCTTGCTTTGTCGTGTCAACTAAGCATAGAGGAGGGTGCTAGCTTCTAAGGAAGGATGCAGGAATGTTTTTCACATTGTCAATATTCATGCAAATACCCTATGAAGGCGCAATCTAAATGAACATCTCCAATAGAAGTTAAACACTTACAATTCAGGCGCAAACTAACCATACACCTTTACGTACAATCAACAAGCAACAAAAAGTATAGACACTAGCTTCACCATTAATTACCATTCAACAATATCTTCCATCCAATCTACTTCTGCTTCTACTTAACATGAAACAAAATCCTAATCTAGGTGTCTCATATATATCCACCATGCAAGCACAACAATGAATAAAGAACAATTTTGGTAGTATTTTGGCAACAATTCTCCAACATAACTCCTTTACAAATGATGTGAGGAAGCCTTTATATTGGGGCTTCAGTTACAATGAATGGCCAAGATTGATTTGAAATCAGTGGCCAAGATTAAACCACATAAGCCCTAATTAGGGTTTCCATAACCATATCTACAAATATTAAATGCCCACCCAATTACAATTAAGCACAACCATGTGGGCCAATAGAAAAATTATATTGCTTTCCAAAGACCAATGGGAAAATAGAATGGGTATAACAACCAGATAAGGTTCACCAACAAATAGACTAATGAGAAGAGAGAGCTTGTAGGAGAAGCCACCACCTAGCAGACCAATGAGAAAATCCAAATGCTACCAAGAGCCAATCAGAAAGAAGGCCATGTGGGCCTATGCCACTTGGCACCAAATGGGCCAATCAAAATTAGGCATTTATTTCTCTAACCAATGAGCAAATTTAAGGTCACTTCATCACCTTGGGAATTGTGTCCTTCATATCCATTTTCCTTCTCACATTCATTGAACCTGGATACAATCTCATTAATCATTTCCATGGGGATACTTGGCATGTTCTCATTGGTTGAGGATATGGTTGCCACCTCAGCATACTCATCTAGAAACTTGATAAAAATCCCTTATCTACTGATGAGAAATCATTGTCAAGCCTCCATTTGTGATGACTCGTATTCTCAATTGCTTCCTCTTCATGAATTATTTTCCTTGGATGAGTTCCTTGCTCTTCCCCTTGGATGTTTTAGAGTCTTGCCTTCTAGTGATATTTGGGTTCTTCATGTTGATCTTGGATTTCCAAGGGAAATTCAAGATAGCATTCCTTCTTTGTCTTCTTTTTCAAACCTGTTGTGTCTTTCTTCCACTTCTTGATATCTTGAAGATGTTCTTTAGAGTGTTCCTTGATCATGAACCAAATCTTGTCCTTGACTTCGTATCATCTTCTCTTTAACATTTTGGAACCATTTATGATCTTCTTGGTCTTGATGTCCTTTGATCTTGGTCTTGTACTCTGAAGGAAAACATCTTTTGTCCTTTGATTGCTTGCACTTCTCCTACTTTGTCCTTCGCTGGTAAGTCCTTCCTTTCCTTGGCTTGAGGCTTTGGCCTTGAGGTGCCTTCAACTCCTCGCTCCATACCTGGGCCTGCAACAATCATTGTAGTTAGGATTACTTAATTGAATTCGAACTAAAATCAGAGATCAATGGTATCTGGAAAATTAAAATCAGAACTCTAAACATCTGTATCAGACCCATAAAATTGACTGACCTAGGACTGTGACACCCTAAGAAACTCAGAAAACTGATTTATTTTCACTTCTAAGTGCCCTATTACTCATGCCAATCTGATTTCACTCCAATGTTAGCAAAAAATATAATTAAAATCCAAAAATGAGGTCTGATCTGAAGTTATACAATCCTGGAAATGAATGTAGACCTCTGCAAATGGTAATGAAATTATGATGGGAGGATGAAATCTGAGAGCCCGAGCTATCTTCCTTGGATTTGAAGCCTGTGATAATCAGATTTGAATTGTTATTTACTAGCAACTAACTGAAATTGAGGCCCTGTCTACTGATAAATGGTTATAATCAGACCTGCAATCAGAATTAAACTCGCTGGTAAAGACTTTCAGGGGTCCAAAACTCAGAATTTCAGTGCTGGCAAAGGTCTGGAATTGGAGTCTTATCACTGACAATTGGTTGAAATCGAGTCACTACTTCTAGTAGTTGCTTGAAATTGGGTTTCAATTCTCTGATGTATGACTTTAGCTTGCAGATTTGAATGAGAAACGCTATGGACTGATCTCTGTCACCTTCAGCAAACAAAGTAATTGAAAAGATCTCCACAAATCTGCCTTGAATGGTTCGAACCCACTGAGTTTTCCTGTATTTGCAATTTAGAAAATGATCTTTAACTTGTGGTGAATTGCCCTGTTTATATAGAAGATCATTTGGAAATGATGCCATTACCAATGCAATTTATTTTTAAATATTTGCAATCCATCATTTAATGGCAGCTACTTCACGTATTGCATCCATGGCTATTTCATTTAACTCGATCCTCTGTAAAATTTGAATTTTAGAGCCTCTTATTGGGCCGAACTGTTAATTTTAGATCAGATTTATAAGGCTTTTAAATTTTCTTTTCAAAAAACCCACTTCATATATAATCTCTTTAATATATGTATGATATATATTTAAACAAAATAAATAAATAAATAAATATATATATATATATATATATATTACTGATATAGTAATAGATATATAAATATATTAATAATCAATGATTCTAATAAATGAATGTGGATCAAATACTATGCTGATTGGATGAATGAGACTTGCATTCAATTGCTGTATATGCTTGTCTTTGATTGATTAATGAATAAGTATATATAGGGAGGCACGGTTGTATAGAGGCATGTCTCCTCAAGGAGACATGACTCTATACCATCGTGCCTCCTCAAGAAGTCGCTGTTTATTATAACCAATCACTAATGCAACCGATGTAACTAATCAGTACAAACTCAAAACAATGCATAGTGAATGGTGCCCGAACATAACACAAGGCACCCGATCATAACACAAGGCATTCAATCACAAGGTACCCGATTGGTATGTTAACATATGATACCCGATCGTTATATGCTAATCACAATTTAAGAGATCGGTATGTATAACCGATACTTAGCAATTTAGTATGTAATAATAAAGCATAACCGATACACAGCAGATCGTTATGTAGTTATACTTGCACATTCATTCGCACATTTATGAATCGATAATCATGAGTATATTAGTGATGTCAATCGATCCAAGGCATTACCTATCATGAGAGAAGATCAAACATAATTTTCCAAATATAAATATATGTATATATATTGATGCATATAAAATAATAATAATATCCATTATTATTATTATATATATTGATATGTATACATATATATCACAATTGATCTACTCTCATAATATTAATTTCTTCTACATTTTATCTGACCAACCTAAACTACAAACATCAACACAAACTTCCTTCTTTCATTGCGATTGCAAATTGGCATTATATGCTTGGCCTTTAGTGTTTAAGTTTGAGGCATATTTCAATTGCAAAAGGCCTTGCATCGAGTTTTACACCTTCAGATCTGCATTAAATTTAATCTTTATCTTGCAATTGCATCGAACTTTGTGCTTGCTCCAGCATTTAAATCTTGTTTGGGACCCCTACCTTGAGTTTAGAGTCAATGTTTGGGCCTTTGATTTGAATTAGGGTCTAGGCGCTTCAATTTGGGGCCTTATGAGGCTACATGCTACATGTTTAAGGGGCCCATTCAATCTGATCTGCATCTTTATCTTACATGCGTCATATAGGGCTGGGCCTGATTTAATTTAATGCCTATGTTATCCCAAGTTTCCTGGACATTTTTTTTTGCCCGGAGCAAGGGACGACAGGGGACAGCTGTATATATATATATATATAGAGAGAGAGAGAGAGAGAGAGAGAGAGAGAGAGAGAGATTTCAAATATATTCATGAATTATATAACATTGTAACATTCATCATAGCAACATAAAAGTATTTATAAATCTAAAATCAAAGATCATTCATTGAATTATCATAGAACATAGCATCAAATGAATCAAATCGAATCATCATACAATAAGAACATAGGATAGCATCAAGTGAATCAAATGAGAGTTCAAATTCCAATTTTATACATTCGTAGATATAATTCATTGAAACAATGAAAAGTATCAGATCATATATCAAAATGCGCAAAGGCTGCAAGTGTCAACAAAATGAGAAGTTAAAAGACTTAAAGTATCATATTGTTGATGTTTGTAGCTTCGATCAGATAAAATGAATGATATATTAATATTATGAGAATAGATTAAATTATGCACATACATATACATACCAATATATATAATAATAATAGATATTATATATATATATATATATATATATATATATATAAAATCAATTGTCATTATATTAATCTCATAATAATGAATAGACATGGGATGGGACGTGTCTCTCCTAGCCTCATTCTCAATATAAATGAAAGAGAGAATGTTGCATTTGAAACACACAAAATATAGAGTGCTATTACATTTGCAGCCATCCTAAAACTTAACATGGTATCAGAGCCAGACTGCAAATGTAAGAGAGTGGTTTGTTGATGGTGAATGTGTGACTGTCTCAGAAAATACAGTCTCAGTTTGAGGACCATATCTCACAAATACACCTTTGGATTTTTCTGAATTTTGGATATATTGGTGATAAACAAATTGTGAAGAATCTCACCAGAGAGATTGGAGAGAAAATGTCGGGTTCAAAAGGTATGACCGACTATGTACGGGTCTATGTGAAATCCAGTGAGTGAAGTTGTGTTGCAGACTTTTGTCCACACCAAGTGCAAAGAATAAGGTCAAGTGAATTGTAGCAGAGTGTTAAGAAGCCAAAGGAGTGCTTGAAGTGTTTAGTAAGAGGTTGAGGACAATGAATTTGCAAAGTATACACAGCGATTTCCATAATGATTAGTTAGACCTTGTAGTGGCTTTCATTAAAGAGATATATTAATTTGTTATGATTGTGGTCAAGCATTAACAAAAGAGCACGTATTCAAAGAAGGGTGTCTCTTTCTAGAAAGCAAGCATTAATTATAGAGTGTCACCTCTATTGGAGCAATCAAGTCAATTCATAAGAAGACATGAGAATTGTTCAACGATATAAGAGTGGGAGTTTTACATTGTGGGGGAATAATAACCAATGTTACATTCCCATTTGAACCATCCTTAGTGGGGAGATGATACAAAGGGGAGATGTCTCTCAAATAATCTGAGAAGGTGTTTTCTGATTTGATGTATATGGACCTTCATTGAAGCAACTTGTATCAAGGATGTTGATGCATAGATAAGTATTTATTATCCTTGAGTATTACATTTATCTACTCTTTGTACTCTCTCTCTTATCTGTATTTCTATACGTATTATAAGAGCTATTTGCCTTGATCTTTTCTGGGGACGATCTTGCAGGTAAAGAAGATTGATGTCAGATTCAGAGGGAGTCCGACACTTCAGAGATAAATTTGGATGAGGAGCTCAAAGGATTGATTCAGATTTAGAGGGAGTCTGACAATTTATCTCAAGCAATCTTGGATGAAAAGATCAACAGATTGATATTTGCTCAATGAGTTCTTCTCTGTGAGAGAAGTTCGAGGTGAAATCCATTATTTCCACTCTCTGCCCTGAGGCATGGTGGATGTCATGTGTGTGACTCCATGTTTTTAAAGGGCGTGCCCCTTGTGTACATCATGAGGAAGTGACGACTTCCAAATGATTATCATTTGTATTTTTAAAATTTATTGGAAGGTGATGATCTTACAATAACTTGATCTTCTATTATGATAGACATCTTATGATGTCTGAAACAGATCATGATAGATGATATCTTGCATGGTGGATTAAGTTCCTTAAACAAACCGTGGCCTTCTATTGTGATAGACATCTTATGATGGCTGAAACAGATCATAATAGATAATATCTTGCATGGTGGATTGAGTTCCTTAAAAGGACCATGGCTTTCTATTGTGATAGACATCTTGTGATGGCTGAAACAAATCATGATAGATGATAAATGTTCCTATTGTAAGTATTATTGAGGGTGCATGTGCACATTACCTATAGGACATTTTTGAGTTATGGTGAATATCATGAGACTTGATATTCTTGGTCAGGCCATACCTCTGATATCATATTGAGGTGATATCTAAAATACTTTCTGAGTTATGGTGAATATCACGAGACTTGATATTCTTGGTTAGACCATATCTCTGATATCATATTGGGGTGATATCTAAAATATTTTTTGAGTTATGGTGAATATCATGAGAATTGATATTCTTGGTCAGACCATATCTCTGATATCATATTGAGGTGATATCTAAAATATTTTTTGAGTTATGGTGAATATCATGAGACTTGATATTCTTGGTCAGACCATATCTCTTGATATCACGATGAGGTGATGTCTTCTCTCTTAAAAGTAATGGATCTTTTGTGAATTGCATTTTGATGAATTTTATCTTCCCTAGCTAAGAGGGAGTGTTGATGTTTGTAGCTTCGATCAGATAAAATGAATGATATATTAATATTACGAGAATAGATTAAATTATGCACATACATATACATACCAATATATATAATAAGAATATATATATATATATATATATACACATAATCAATTGTCATTATATTAATCTCATAATAATGAATAGACATGTCCCCATGGGACATATCTCTCCTAGCCTCATTCTCAATATAAATGAAAGAGAGATTGTTGCATTTGGAAAACATATACAACATAGAGTGCTATTACATTTGCAGCCATCCTAAAATTTAACACATCATATATCAAGATTCAATTAACATTGCATCAATGCTCATATAATGTGAGAAGACTCAGTCTCAAAATTCAAAGTCAAAATGAAAACCAAGATAGTATGTTGCTGCCCTTAAGATTTGGTTTGAGAATACTAAATATTGCTCAGATTTACACTCTCAATCTGCGGATTTTCACCGAAGACAGATTTCACAGATAACTTTGTTCACATTCTAACAGCAGCAAGAGCAAATGATAATTCGCTTGGGCCAATCTATACGCAACTTGCAAGGAAAGGAATGCACAATTTGATATTTTTGATCATATGCTTAAGATTTGACATTAATAATAACATATTGTAATATTTAGGGTTGCTTTGAGGTGTGGGGCCCACACGAGATTAAAAAATTTGCAAATAAATTATAAAATTGTCTTACTTTTTGCCTCTTGCTGCAGGAAATGACCAAAAGTCCCCGGACGGTCAAAGGTTTCCGAAACTTTCGTTGACCGTCCTTGAGTTTCCGAGACGGTTTCCAAAATTTTTGCTTCATTGGGGATGGCTTGGAAATGTTTCCGGTTGTCTCCCCGTCCCCGAAACAGTTTCCGTTTCCGAAACTTGGGGTTTAGGGGTCAAAACATGTTTTCGGGTAACATAAATTAATGCCTAAATCTGATTTAATTTTGGGCCCAAATGGGCCACTTGCAATAAGCCCAAATTTTAAGTCCCAATGCTAGACATTACATTATAGGGCTTGGCTAATTCAGATTTAGGTCCTAGCTTTTGCAATTGAGTCCACATGCTACATATTGAGGCTAACTTCTTAAAACTTCGAGCCCAAGATCATTAATGAGGCCACACGTTACTTTTTAAAGGCTTGCTATTGGAATTTTGAGCCCAGATTTTGAAATTTTATGGCTCAGGTCTCATATTAAGGCCCCAAACCAATGAGGTTAGGCCTGAGTCTCCCAATTTAGGCCCACACGTTTGCTAAGGATCAGATATGGGCTAAATTAATAGCCCCTATTCCACACATTTCACCATATATAGGGCCAGGTTTAATTTGCTAAGCTCATAAACAGGTTTAATTTGCTAAGCTCACAAATAGTATTTTAGGAGTCCCTACCTCGAGTTTTGAGTTCAGATTCATGAGATTTTTAAAGGCCCATGTTACATGCATTATTGTTGTCAATCAGATCTGGGCCCATTAAGCTTAGGCGTTGGCTCTTGGGGCCCAATGAAAGCCTCAATTTATCGAAGCATAGCTTGGTCCATGGGGACCAAGCCCACACGTCTAACCTAGAGTTGCGTACATTGCCTGTTCAAATGATATTGATGGGCCCAAGGCCACAAATTTCAGCGATGAGGGCTTATTTCTTAGAGTTTTGAGCTCTTCTTCTCATCAAACCAATGTTCAATCCCTTTTTCCTTCCTTTATCCAACATGAGATGAAGAGGGGCTTTGTCCATTGAACTTAGGACAAAGAGGTGCTTCCTTCATCCAAGAAGACAAGTCATCCTTACCTTGCCACATAAGGAGGTGGAATCTACTCTATGTGGCAAATCACCAGAAAAATTTGTGGAATCCACTCCTATGTGGCAAAACAAGGAGGAAATATTATTTAATTTCATCAATAATTTCCATTTATTTCCCCTTTTAAGGCGAATTACTTGGGTAAATTCACACCTTTGGCTTAAAATTTTACTTTAATTTCTCACTTCTAGACTTAGCCAAATTTTGCTATTTTTTTTTCCAAATTTTGATACTTGGGCAAATTTCATCATTTTTTTCCAAATTTTGGCACTTACCCAAATTTCACCAAATTCTCAAATATTTCATACTTGGCCAAACCTTGCCATTTTGCTCAATTTTCACACTTGATGCTCTGGGAAGGCCTTCTAAATTCCGGATTGTTGCAAAACTCGCTCTACCTCCTAAACTAACCAGCAAAAAGAGGGGGTCCCCATTTGCAATGGGGCGATGGTGTAAAAACCTCACAACAAGTCTTTGTACCCTACAAAGGCCTCACACTCAAATTGAACTTCATTTACAATGTTTGTAGTGTTTTACTTTATAACTCACACTACTAATTTTATAGGGAAGAATGGTTAGAGGTGATCTATAATACTAATTTCTATTCTTTTGAAAAACATACTAACCATTTTTGGAAAAAACCTTGAGGAAGGAAATCAAGTGCCTTGCTTAAATTTATGTGCCACAAAGTCCCCAATTTATATTGCCTTCCAAAATATGCTTCCATCTTTGAGAAAAGTCTTGAGAAAGACAATAAAACACCTTGTTCAATTTTTTGTTCCAATAAGTCCCTATTTTGTTGGATGCAGAAAAGAAGAGGGGGAGTGATGGTGACAAAGGCAATAAAAAAGAAATGTTGAAATGCCAAAAGTGGAGGGGAAGTACTCTATGATCCTAGTAACAATGTTTGAATGTAAAAGTGAAAATATGATGAAGGAAGGAGGGGTGGGCATGCTTCCCTGGGAAACATAAGATTAAACTGCTTAGATTTTAAATTGCTAGATTTTTCTCAACAAAAACTCAAGATTTCCTCAATCAAAGGCATGCTTTATCCCTGTGGGGCAAATACTGCTTTCTAGCTCCCAAATTTATCTTGCAATCAATAACACCATCTCCTCTTCCATATTAAAAGGGGATGTTAACATATCTAATAGCTAATTCTGCTTTCTTAAACATCTTTGCAATATTTTTTCTTGATTTTTGAATTGTTATGACCTATGCAAATATTAATTGATAAATGCAAGGATTTCATTTTTAACAGGCTTACTTTGCACTAGCTAGGCACTAAGGCACCAAGGATAGGGTATACTAAGCTGCTTGCTTTTATTTTTTCAAAATTTTATTTTGTCATAATGTAATGTCCCCTTTTTAGCTCACCATGGTTGGTGGTTTGGATTAGCCTATCAATGGCCCTCGTAGGCTAAGTCAGTTGGTTAGAGGGTCTCGGTTGGCAGAAACAGAGGTCAATTCCCTTTTTCAAAGGACAGGAGAGTTGAGGATTGCTCTTCATTTGGTTCAGTTTGGCACACTTACTATTTATAGTAGGTGTCTATTTCAAGAAACTAAGGATTTCTATCTTTAGTAGAGCACTTGAATAGGTTTGTGGCAATATTGTGATTTGGCATCCTTGGCTTGGGCAGTTATTCAAAGACTTACTATTTATAGCAAGTCAGTTTCGTGTAGTTGCTATTTTTGGCAGGACACTTGGATGTCTGGCATTGGCAGTGTATATCTAGATTTATAGTTGACTTCTTGGAGGAGATTCAGTAGCTTGGCTTCATATAATTTAATTATATAGTGTTGTAAAAAATTTAATAGAAAGTTATAAAGCTAATGGGGTCAAGTCTTCATTAAAGTGCATTAATTAATTAAATCAATTGGGCGACCATACCAAGGAGATATTAAATTGATATTATAAAGTCAACTCATTGCCATAAAATAAGTTATTAAAGTGATTTGTCCAAGAAGTCACATGTTTGAATTTTATGGAGAATATATAAAAGCCTTTTGAAGGAAATTGAAGGCATTCATGTGATCATTGTTTTTGTCTTGGTTGGAATTTGTTCTTGGGAATTGGTGCGTTCTGCATCAAGGTTTTCTGCATTTTGGAGAAGGTGAATTCTTCAGAGTTTTTCAAGCATCTAAGGTGTTGAAAGACACTAATATTTGCTAATTGGGAGACTCATTTCAGGGTTATCAATTGTGCTTAGTTGTAAGAGAATTTAATTGGATTGCAGCCATACAAGGGTTTGAAATCCAAGTGTATAAATCAGATTATTTGCAGAGGTTGGAGACTCGTCAAATAATACCACTTGCAGCCATTAGAAGCCAGCGTGTGGAGTATTAAAGGCAGCCGCAGGGTTTAAAGAAGCCACGTGAGTCACTAGAAGGTGACGTTAGTGTTCTAGAGGGGCATGTTTGAGGGTTTTTGAATGTCATTGACCCATTTCTTCATTGGAGTGTATGGATATTAATTTTCAGACAGAGCTGCAATCAATTTAAGACAATATCTCAAGCTGTGATCCATTGCCAGGTTTTTTCTAGTTGCAATAAATTTACTCATGATATTAGTTGCTCATTTAATGTAATTCATTTCCAGAATTGAAATAAGAGGAGATATTTGTGCCTAGTTTGCAAAGTTATTTTGAATTTCATGCATGGTAATTATTTATATTTTCATAAAACTAAAAAAAAACATATATTCTGAAAAAACACAAAACAAGAGATTTATCACTGCAAAAAACTAGAGAAATTTATTAGTCACCAGAGTGTTTGGAGTTAGAGCCAGCAGGGCTCTTACACATAAGCCATCTGACAAATACAACCCAGATATTAATCTGGCTGTAGATATCACATAACAAGATGCATCTCTTACTAAGAATAAGAGTAAACATCTTCATATTGATAACACATTTGACTGCAAAATGTTTACAAGTTATATAGGATAAATAGAGTACTTTAAATCATAGTTGAAAAACTCGCCAAAAGCAAAAACTCGCTAAGGCCTGAAAGAAAACTCAGCGAAAAGTTGGCAATTTAAAAATCTGCTTAAATTTAATTAGAAATGCATTCTTTTTGCAAAATTCAATGAGGAGATGGATCCATTGAGTCAATAAATGGGTACACAAAAAAAACAAGCTGAGTCTAGATATATTTGATTGATTTAAATGCAAATTGGGTACAAAATGGCATCCTCATGTGGAATGTTGATGGCTGGTAGCCTGATAGTTTGAAGCAAAATTAAAATAGCAAATTGTTTTTGTAAAACTATAAATAAATACAACATCAAAACATTTTACATCTTCCTCTTCCCAGCTCTAATAAAAACTAGGGTAGAGGTAGAGGGTTTAGTCCTAGGAGTTTACTATTGCTGCGCCTCCTCGCTCGACAAGACTTGCTGTGGCTTGACCTCCGTTTTGGATGTAGATAGCATTGACAATGACTCTTCATCATCCTCAACATCTCATCCTCCTCAATGTCATTCAGTGTGAATTCAAACCCACCCCCCTCCTCCATAGCTTACTTCTCCAAATCATAGATCTCATCCTCTGTAAACAATGGAGGTTGTTCCTGTGATGTCCAATCACTGTAAGGATCTATATCATCTAAATCAATTGGACCAACTGGTGTTTCCTCTACCTTCCTTGTGCACAACCGAAGATTATATTGCACAAAGACAAGGTCATTGAGGTGCTTTTGAGTTAACTTGTTCCGCTTCTTTGTGTGGATGGCCTCGAACAGGCTCCAATTGTGTCCTGACCCCTGAAGAAAGCACAAAAAAAGAATTAAAACTCACTTTTTTGCATCCCGAGCCTCGAAGAAAGCACAAAAGAATGAACTAGAACTCACTTCTTTGTGTCCCAGGCCTTTTATTCTGCCGCTGAAAACTTGCCAAAAACTCAGTGAGTTTTTACGAGTCCTAAAAAACTCACGAGTTTTTTAGTATTCAACAAGTATTTCATTTTATGCTGTAAATAATTTGAAGAATTGGTATCCTTAAAAGAACTTTCTTCACAATTGAGAGCCATGTCTCTCACCTATCAAAATGCTATTTAGCGAAAGCAACAAGGTAATTAATTGAAACATTTTTTATATTTGTAAAATCCTTGAATACTTCCATCTAGAGTGCAATTTCTATATTCTAATAAGACATTGACATGAATATTCCTCATTTTCCTCACTTGCTATTAGGCATGCATCTATCAAGCTACCCTTCATGTGATCAAACAATTTGTGGTTTCTCAATCTCCAATCTAGGTACATAAGCCTTGTAAAAAGTGGAAGGCCAATCACAACAATGCCACTCAATCATAGCATTATATTGCTTGAATAGGGTTGCGTTCATGTTAATTTATTAATGTATTTATCATAGTTTGTATGCATCTTTTAGCTAGAAGTAATATTTCTGAAACATTGAACATTGACAGCGCAGAGAGGTAGTGCATAAGCAGTCCCTATTGCATAAAGTGAAAAAGTACAGTGTACCTTAGCTAGGGCTGGCATTTTTGAGTTCCCATGACCCATTGGTTAAGCAGATAGGCGGTCTAATGTCCCTCAATATTTTTGCAAATATGAGACCTTTTTGAATAGAAACTGATATACTTGTGTATAGCTTTAACAGTTGTGAATGTCACCTAAAGAAGAAATAGTCACTGCTCTACAATTTCCTAAGAACACATCAATGTTTCCAAACTAAAATAGCTAAAAGTCCCCAAAATTAAGGAAACAAAAGGTTGTAACAAAAGTGAGCAAAGATATGGCCACGTAAGAAGTTGTTCTAGAGAAATTGAAAATACATCCTTCTAACAAATTTCACCTATCAATTTTTTTTTTCACATGCATAATTTGTAAAATAGAAGTCTGCTTCATAGGGGATGCAATAAGAACATATAGCAGCTCAATAATCTCTTTATTATGAGGCCTACCTGGATGACAGGAAAGAACAAAAAGTGAATTCCCATCCCTTGAAAATTCCAGCCTCTAGTTATCTATATAACGAGAACCATAAATTCAAAATAGTGAAGACCAGAAGGTATAATGCTATCTTTGGCTGTAGAAGTGGCTTTATCAAGAGTTGAGATGGTATGCTTCTCTCTACAAATTTTGCATCGTTCCTTCAAAGAAAGAGAAATAATTAAGTTACATTTGGGTGACAATCATTTGCATATTCATCTTATGTAATTGTGAAGGCATCAGCTTGAAAGAGGAACCGTTGATATTGTGTATTCATTAAAAATGAGATGTGGGTTAGAGGTTTCAGTGTTCTACTTTTCCACAAGTTAATGTGTAACTTAAGCCTTTTGTCCACTTTAGATTTTTCCTCTAAAAAATTGGTCATTTATTGCCCTTGTAGAAGAGAGGTCAACCATCAAATTGAATGTGAGGGGGGGAAACCATTAAGCATGTAGAAATCTTTATAAATTTAGATATTAAGAATAAAGTAGAAAAGAAAGTATGAGAGCTTTTAGAGAAAGGTTTTGTCCAGTTTATGGTCTAAGAACCTGCATAAAATTGGATGTGTTGAGTGCATTGTAAGGCCCATCATAAGAGCTTCCAAGCATATGTAACAATCTCTTGTTTAATGTGAAATATGTGAACCTAGTTTGTGACACTGCTAATTCAAAGACTATGCAAAATCCTATAGGAAAATGAAATTAGAAACAAGATTGTGGATGATGACTATACCATCAAAAGATATTTTCAGTTCCATGGCATGTTTATGTTTGCATTAACCAGGAAAAATGGATCGTTTTTTAATGTGAAATATTTGCGAACTAGTAAGCTACCTCATGACACCGCTGAAACTCTAAGACTGGCAAAAGGCTATACAAAAAATGAAAATAGAAACAACATTGTGAGTGACAACTATACCTTTAAAACATATTTTTAATTCCATGGCATGGTTATGTTTGCATTAACCATGAATGAAAAATAGTTCCTTTTTAAGCTGTTCTTTTCTTTGTTATAAAACCTAAGCTTGTTGGTTAACATGAACCTGGTTAACACATGCATAAATCTCTCCACTTAATGCACTTTTTTTTCATATGTTTTCATGTTACAAAAACTGTGCTCCACTCTTCAAAATTATAGCAATTTAATGGTAAAATATAGGTACTATGTTTTTAAGAGGGTTTTACATCTTTAGCATGGGGTAAGAAGAGTTTTATAGGCATCAACTCCAAAAGCAGAATTAAGAATAAGACAGCAATGCTAGCAAGTGTTGAAAAAATTGCCAGAAACTCTTTTGACTTGCGAGTACTCCTGTGTTAAAATGCCAGGCGAGTTAAAAATTTGTGGTGATTTTTTTGTACAAGACTCTTGAGTAAAGGCAAATAATTGTGAGTATTGCCCCTGCACATCATGTATCAGGCTGGGTTCTTGTCCCTGCTCAATCCTGACCCCTTAACAAAGATTCTATCATGTGTCAGATTCTATAAACTTCCCCCAGAATTTTAAGATGCTGAAATCCTTCGATCGCTGGCTGATTCTATACTTGACATTATTATTTTTTAACTTAGATATATATCATGCCATTCGAGTTTGACTAATATTTGACAATTAATATGGTGATGCATTTTGCTATTTTATTTGGCTATTAATATGGTGATGCATTTTGAACTTAATTAATGCTGCAAATATGTATATATATCTGATTTTATATGTTTTTGTATCAAAGAAGCCAACCCCAATTTTTTTTCTACCAAGCCCACAAGCCGAACCCTAGAATCAGAATCCGAACCAGTACCAGGACGAAAAACTTAGCTTATATTAGTGCAATACCATTACATTTGTTCAGGTTATGTAATCATTATGATTATAATTGCATGTTCTCTCCATGCTTAATTGCTCAATGTTCCATTACATGCAGACATGAAAGTACATTGCAAATTTAGGTTGTTATGCCATACCCCCATTTTTCCTCCCTACTATTTTTTAGCTTTTCAGTCTTTATGGAAATTATTAAAGCATTCTTTAAGTAAAGCCAGTATACTCTGATGTCTTTTCAAGAAATTGCTAAGAGCCTTAATAGTTGTTCATTATGAAACCAATCGATTGGGAACAATGGTTGATAACCAAAGTGTCATAAATGCTTATCTACCCATTATCAAGTAAAGCCATTTAAAATATTGGTTTTTGGTTGGCTAATATGAACTGATGAGTACAATTTCAAGGCTTTAATCTATAACCAGAGTACCAAAAATGTCAACATATCAATTATCAAGTAAGCCATTTAAATTATTGATTTTCTGGTACACCTTCAACTTTTATTCTATGGAGTACAATAAATGTTTATTCATCAATTGCAATGTAAAACTACTTAAATTAAGGGTTTTCTGTTTGCTACAAGAAATGGAAATTACACCTTTAGGACTCTACCGAAACCTCCATGTGCCCACTAAATTGAAAAGGTGATACTCATTTCTGAGAGAAACTTCGTAACCAGTAATTTACATTGTCAGATTGACTTGATTTACCTTAAATTCCCACCTACGGTTTGGCTTGTGTTTGGAAATGGAAATTTTACTTAGTCTCTGTAATGTCCCTTACTTGGAGAATTTCAATTTCCCAATAATTAGCATACATCACTATGCAGAAACAATTGGTTCATAATACATTTGTCAGATAACATACTGAAGCACCAATTCCTTACTTCTCTCCTAAACATCAACCCTAAGGGAGATGGGGATTTACTTGTAGTAGGGCGCTTGGACACCAATCTACAAGTAGGCTCCCTCAAGGCTTCAGAACACCGTCCATATCCCATCTTGGGACTCACCTACCTTGAGAGGATTTACTCCGCCTCTGCCCACACAACACAAACCTATCCTCTTAAGGGGCAATAGCATGTGATTAAGGATTAGGCTACGCATATATCAATATCTCATGTATTACGAATATATATATATATATATATATATATATAGAGAGAGAGAGAGAGAGAGAGAGAGAGAGAGAGAGTATAATTATGATTTCACTATTATTAACAGATATATAACCATATAAGGGTTCCTTATCCCTAATAGGACTCAGATATAATATTCTTTAAATCAGTATTTGATTCATAGATAAACTACAGCATACCAATTTGCTGTTACTTAATATAATGATCTCTTCCTTGTGATGAGTACCAGATATATTTAATAATCTCCAAATCCTCCCCTCCTGAATGAATGATTAGGAATGCCTTCTTATACTGTTCATATTTGATGGGTCACAACTCTTGGAATATTATTTTATTGAAGAGTCATGACTTGTCTTTAATGATCGCTGTCTTAACTAAGATCATCACACAGCATAACAGTTCACTAACATACTTGAAAGAGAGTTTTGGGGATACAGAATGAACAATGTTTATTTTGAAATTTTTGGGCAAAAAGAGTTTACGTATATCAGAAAATAAACTCAATGCTTCCCATACTTACGCTATATCACATAAAGAGTAGTTCTTCAATGAATCCGATATCTTCAATCCCGGCAGATATAAATGATATAATTGAAGACTTAAATCTTTGATATGGTTTCCTCCCATAGATGTTCCGCCTGACATACATGCGGCACACAATATGACTTCCCTGGTGCTTACACAGAAATACAAGAATTGCCGTGGACTTCAATTTATTCTCGATGTGGTCAAAGACAATATAATTATGTGCCTTCAGAGGATGTATCTGCGTGTATAAGAATTGTTTATGGCATTTAGGATTTCTTATTGCTAGATATTACGATCCGATGGAATTTCAGTTTTGCACCGCTGAAATAGGATTAGTTACGGTTATTGATTTCACCCTGAACTACTCCTTGGCTACAGATATGTATGCTGAGTGACCTCTCCAACACTCGATTATCATAAGAATTAATTGATATGCATTAACAGGTAATATGAAACATCTTATTGCTGATATATTATTCTTTGCATATCTCAGCCACATCACCTTCTCTCCATGTTCCTACTTTAGATGATTTGTTAATCACAGACATATCATGCTTGCTATCATTGATACTTCTTCATCTATAATCTGTTTTATTCATCATTACAATTTTCTCTCAAAGGCTTCACAAAATTGATGTGAAACAGATGGGGATATCACAATTAGGGTTTCAAATGAGGTACATGACACGGATGGAATTCATACCCACAGGTTTGGGCAATCCAGTGATGAATCCATGACAATTTTTACCGACTTTAGTTGCAACAAACTTGAGCTACTTGGTTGCAACAAACTTGAGCTACTTATAGCCTCATGTTTCTGCCTAAGTGCCTTCAACAATAATTATGTACCCTAACTTGAAGTACTACTTTAACTTTGTGGCCCTAGAAAAACACTCGGATTTTGCAGCCAATAGCTTGTTATGGTCCTGACAAAGTCTCCACTAAAAGAAGAAGCTGGAAATAGCTTGTTATGGTACTGATTAAGTCCCCACCACAAAAAGAAGCTGGGAATTGAATATTCAGACTCCTAAGAGAGTATTGCATTTATCAAAATTCCAGGGGCTCTTTTTTATTTTCTATTTTCTGGAAATTATTCTTTTGTTTTTTATTTTCAGATTTTTGCAGGATCCTCTCAGAGATAAAACTTGACAATAAGGACAGTCCATTTCACACTTCAATATAGATTATAAACTGACGAGGAGTCAAGCAGTATGGCCCAAAACATTGGCTTATGAAAATGAACAGAGTTACTTAAAAAGATATTTATATGATTAGAAATTAAAATCACTGCAGAAATCTGAAAATCTCAATAAGGAATATGACTTAGAGCAAGAAGGGTTGGTTGATGATTAAATTACCAGTTTGGGTACCAATTCAGGGTTTGGGTATGCTGGTATGACAGCTTTTTTTTTCAGCATGGCTAAGAATAGCTTTTATATGTAATTGATTAATTATATTAAATAAATATTAAAATAGCATTAATTTGCAATATATATACACACACACACACACATACTGAATTTAAAACACATTTTGATTTGATGCATCCAAATTAGCACACTCAGGGTTATTTCCCAATTTTTCTTCGCCCTATGTTTGTGGTCAACTTCCTAATACAATAGGAGGCACAAGTTGGAATACACATAAACCAAAACTCGCAAGCAAAACAAGTAAAGTGGATATTAATTTTAATGCTTGGGGAAACATCTCTGAACCTTGCTGAAATTTTAGGAAAAAGTAAACACAAAATTAATATAATAAGTATCATATCCCTATTAAATGTTAAGTCAAACTCTCCATCTCTATTCGACAAAGGAGCCCTCATAAGCTTTACAACCAAATCTCGAAATCATTGTTTGTTGATTTTAAAAACAATAAGAAAATGCAAAGCATGAAAAAAAGACAATTTCTTTACAATGATGCCAAACAACCACAAAGTATTTGCAACGTTTATTCTTAATTCAAGGAGATATTAGATATTAAATTTTTTGTTTTAAACAATTTTTTGAAGGTCGTCAACATCAAGAAAAAGAAAGAAAAGCTACCATGGTTATAACCAGCAAGACTTGTGAAACAAAGAATTATTGACTGCACCTGTTTCTGTGTGGAGAAAGACAAACAAATCTGCTGGATTCTCTCGGAGACCTTAAGTTCTCAAACTTAAAAATTCATTTAATGAGTTTTGCATATTTTTGTGTTTGGCTGTGGGTTCTCCTGAAATCAGACAGATAACATACCCATAGGGTGGGTACCTGGGACAGCAGGGCTGTGCCCCGAACATCCCAGAACTGCCCATTTCCATTTCATCCTGTTTGGTATGGCAATGGGACTGATTGTAGGAATACATGGTAACTTAGGTTGATGACATTATTAATATTGATTATAGCCTCATTATAATGGTATCATTGCATTTGTCACAAATTTACTGAAATGTTAATTATAAACATGCTCATTTTCTCTTGCCTGGCTGACATAGCAGTAATGACAACATTTATTACAGTTATACAGTTGAAAGGGCCATCTTGTGCCACATAAGCACAAAAGCCCTAAATGTTTATTTAATTCATATTAATACACACTTGTAAATTAAATGGACGGAGGAGTTACTCTTAAGCAAGCGCCTTAGGGAAGAACTGAATACTTAAAAAAGTACTGTAGTTCTGACACCAGTCAGAAAGGGACATCTTGTGTCATAAGCTCAAAAGCCCTAAATGTTTATTAATTCAAATTTCATATTAATACACACTGGTGAGTTAAGTGCACGTGAGAAGTTACAGGTATAAAATTGATATGCTGACAGGTATAAAGTATGACTTTAACTTTCTAGTGTTGTACTTTGTTTCCTACCGAGTTAAATGCTGTTTGTCTGTTGTACCTTTGTTTCCTACTGAGAATTAAAGGTTTGTTGTCTGCTGTGCCATGTTTACTACTGAGAGTTAAATGCTGTTTGTCTATTGTATCTAACTTGGTAAAGGAATAATACAGTTTCTCTAATAGTTTGAAGTGCTGTACTAAGGTTGAAAGAATAAAATCATGATTGACTGTCATTACTGCTCGTTCCTGTGTTACAAATAATGAAGCATGTTGTTGACTTGGTTTGAGGCGTATGTACGTCCCCTTTTGTGGATATTGAAGTATAAATTTCACTTGAAATATCTAAATCATATCATGAAGAAGTTAAACTGGCTGATACTAGTCGAAATACTTATGTCATCCTGTGGGGAATCGGGATGTTCGACCTAATTCAATATGCCTATGATGTCCTCACCCATTCCAGATGTCTGGATATGATACTATGGATATAGTGTGATCCTCAAGGATGTTTGTAGCTGCCCCTATTTTGGTGAGTTCCCATGAATTATTCTATGGAGATTTTTTTCTAGACTGTGTCCACTTGAAGACTTCTGTAAGTTGCCTAGACATGACAAAATCTGTTTTGAGAAAATTAGAAATCAAAAATATTTTTATTAAACTTTTTTTTTAAGATTATGATATTGGGGCTGGCCGGCAGAAGACATTCTAACAAAAGCCAAAACATTGCACACACTGCCACCAGTGCCTAATGAAGCTGAATCAACCCCCAGCGGCCCATTCCCATGCCTAGTAGTTGTGGAACATATTTTCAATGTTCATATGCTCTGTTGTATACAAGATTTACCAATAACATCACCAGTTGCACCATTGCCATCACTGAGGCTGCATTTGCTTCCAAACTATCAAATTTTATGCCATTAATTATCTCTGCTTGCCTGCTTAGTGAACGAGCTTATAATGATCAAGGAAAGGCATCATATATAGAATGCCCAATCATTAATGCAGCTAATTTTTTTTGTATAAATACAAAGGTTGCACGGAGACGGGGGTACTTGGGTACTTCAGAGATGGGTACAGGTACGGGTACGGCTATTTTTTCAAAACAGGAGACGTGGGTACTTTGGGTACGCCATTTTTTTTATATAATTTAATATTTTATAAAAAATCTGAAAATATAATGACATTGAGTTTTCAAAACAAGAACAGTGATAAAGTTTACTGTCAAACATTAACTTTGAAGATTAAGTACACAAATTGAAATGTCATACAATCATTGTATCGAAGTTTCAAATTGATTAGTTATTACATATTGAAATAAGCTTGATAAACAGCAGACTGATACACAAACAAAAAACTGAAACAAAAACCAGAAGTCTTAATCAAGGTCCTTAGCTATGATGCTCTCCACTGAGTACCCGGTACTTGGGTACATTTCCCAGGGGTATGGGTATGAGTACCCATGCAAGTATGATAAATGCTATGCAACAACACCTTTCATGCTTATGCATGGTAAAAAATGTATACTCTTAAAGATATTGCAGACATTTAATAGTGAGACTACACAAGGAAGGCAGATGTTGTCATGACAACCCAAGGCCTAATAAAACTAATTTTAGATTAATTTATTCATTAAATGAAAATCCCCAAAATAGCATGTTAGTTTGGAATTTAATATTTGAAAATCATAATACTATGAGTGAAGTAAATAAGTAAGTGTACCGTGATTTTAAATTAAGGGCCATCCCAATGTTAGCATGTTATGTATCACCTTTAGGGATAAGGTTGGTGTCATAAACATGATCTCCACTTCTCGTGCAAATGTTTCACTCAGCTAATTATTGTAATTGGGATAAAATAAGAATCACAGCTTTAAAATTTTGTACCTAAGAAAAAAATTATTATTACATCTTTCCAAGGGTAGGAGGAAAAAAGTGTGCATTAGTGTATAGTTAATAATAATAGTTATTATATTCATAGTTAGGGTTACGCATAGTAAACCTATAGTAATAATAAAAAATGTTTGGTTTTTTTCTCCATAAAAATTGGGCATTACAATGTAGCTACTTGACACTTACAACACGCCTTTAGATTGTGACACCACCAAGTTTTTAATCACCATACTCAAATCTTGGCAAACAATTGTAAGAGTATTCACATCTTCCATCAATGCTTGAACCTCATACTTCAACGCCTAAGCCTTCACACCATTATCACCTTCATTGGCCAGCCTTGTACCATGCAACTGAAGTGTATGTATTTTAATCCTTCACTACAGTTGTTCCTTCCTGCAGGTCCTCCACTTCTAGGCATGGCCTAACAAGAAGCTCCACAATACTATCCTGCACCTTAGTTGATTGTACAGCTGCCACTCGCTTTGTCTTGAAATCCTGCAGAATTGCTACGTGTGGCTGCAACATCCTAGTTTCCTCTAACCCTTCTCTACCAGAAGTTAAACAGTTTCAGGTGGACCATTCTTTAGCAATTGAAAATTTTCTTTAAACAGTGATTTGAAACATGCCCTTGCCAAAGCGGTTCCCTATAGCTTCTAACCCTTCTCTACCAGAAGAGCCTTAAACAGTTTCAGGTGGACCATTCTTTAGCAATTGAAAATTTTCTTTAAACAGTGATTTGAAACATGCCCTTGCGAAAGCGGTTCCCTATAGCCTCTAACCCTTCTCTACCAGAAGAGCCTTAAACAGTTTCAGGTGGACCATTCTTTAGCAAATGAAAATTTTCTTTAAACAGTGATCTGAAACATGTTATTGCCAAAGCGGTTCCCTATAACCTCTAACCCTTCTCTACCAGAAGAGCCTTAAACAGTTTCAGGTGGAACATTCTTTAGCAATTGAAATTTTTCTTTAAACAGCGATTTGAAACATGCCCTTGCCAAAGTGGTTCCCTATAGCCTCTCCGCCCAGCCATGAAAGCAACTCCATCCACAAACCACATAGGGGCACCAAAGGAGGAGGCATTGAGGAAGAATGCGATCTTGAATACACAATCACAAGTGTACCACCAGACAAGTCTCTAAACCTAACAGTGGATACATATCATTCGTTCCTTTTCATGTTGATATATTAAACTTATGGCCACCCACAACCTCTACATGTGTAAAGGACCAACATCACCTGACTGCCACTACCCAACCCAAACAAGCTTTAAGCAACACCATAATGGCATGCCTATGGCCAAATGCTATGTTCGCTTTCAATAATAGTGTCTTATCATCATTTATAATTTTGGCAAGACCTTGCCGTTCATCAATGTCCTTAATTTCTACTGCTAAGAAATTAGATAATTGTATTCCTTTCCCAAAATAATTTGCTACCCTTTTTGCTTATGATAAGATGGACCACAATAACCTTTTCAAAAAATAAATTATAGATTAAAATTTTCTTTAGGATGGCTATTTCCAATTAGGGCATGACGCTTTGTTCAATACATTTACCAGAACCAGCAATCTCCCTCTACAACTATATTCTGGACATTTTTCAGCATATACAATATTCAATCCTGCAAGAAGTGCCTTCCTTTCTGCTTCGTTATTAGTATTATGGCCCAAGTGTCAAGTTTCTCCCAACATAAAATCACCCTGGATTTGTGAAGCACATCAACACGTGCTGGAGTGGGATTACCTTGTGCTGCATTGTCAAAATTCAATTAGCCCCCTTCTAGTAGAGCTTTCCATTTTGCATCTTTATACTATTTTTAAGAGTAACTAACAAGTAATGTGGATTCCCTCCCAAGTAAACGCATAAGAATCCCTTTGTTTATGGGCGGGATTTGCAACAAATTTTGGTTTGAAATTACTGAAAAAATTCCAAGCTAAATTATCATCCTGGAGTCATAGATGGTTATAAGGCTTAAGCTTAGCTGGCCAGCTGCAAAAAACCAAATTGATTGTTCAGGTGATTCATATTTATCTTCTATATGAATTGGTCGTCCCAAAAAATGTGAACCATTCTAATATCGCTATCTGTCATAAATATTTATGGTAGGCTTTGGAAAGTATCATAAATTCCTGTTAATCAGTTGGGAAAGGTTTGTAAATTCTTGCTATTCAATTGGGAAAGGATCATAAGTTCCCATTAATCAAATGGGAGAGCATATGAAATCTTAAACAAGGAGAGGGCCTGAAGGATCTCCTCTTACAGAATATAGTATTGGGTACAAAATTAAACTGGAAATTTCGAATGGAACCTAACTTGATCTAGCGTAATATTCTCACATTAATATATATGGGAGATGTCTCACAAATTTCTTTTTTCATAAAGAGATCTTGTCAGGCTTTACTGTTCAGAGTTTCTAGGTGGCATCCAGGAACATGCTTGCAGCCAGATTATTCTGTAATGATGTGAATGGCAAAAAAGCAAATTCTGGTTGGATTCTTGGCCCGGTAATGTCTTGCTCACTAGTTTACAAGATTTAGATGAGTCACAAAGAAAATTATCTCAGGAATGGGGCATTAAAGTGAAAGATTATTGGGAGGAATGTCTAGATCAAGAAATTTGGAAGCAAAATGGCACAACTTTGATCTCTGCAATTTTCTAGGCAACCAAATAACCCTTTTAAAAGAGCATTTCACATCCATACTCTAGTGCGGTTTAGGGTGGACACCCATTGCTGGACAAGGAAAAAAGAGGGCAATTATGAAGTCAAATCTGGCTATCATTTTATCAAACACGGTCAGGTTAGTTAGGTGTTGGACTAGCATATAGATCTCGTGTGGTGTGCCTCTGCATCCACACGCCCGCCCCCTCTCCCAAATGTAACACAATTGAATGGCTGGAAGCTAGTAATAAGGTTCTAACCTTAAATAACCATGTTAAGAGATTGATCCATGGCCTTTCTAGTCCATTATGCCAAAATGCATGTGAGACAGTAGATCATTGTTGTTGCATTGCAGTTTCTCAACAGGAACACAATATATTTTACTTTCTAAGTGCAAATGCAATGTTCTGAAAATTTTAAGGCAACAATTTTTGTTGCTGACCTAAGGGCACTTCATTGCAACAAGTTATATGGAAAACAGCTTTATATTGTGTGTTTTGTGGCAGATTTGGCTTGTGCAGAACTATAAAGTTTTGAGAAGTTAGGCTCTTTTGATAGAAAGATGTTCAATCAAATTGAATGTAAAACTCAAGAGTTTATGAAAGAAAAGATAATTATGTAAGCAAAATGTCCAATCTGAGATGTGAACAGCACAACAATGGGATTTTGTAAATATTCTTCCTGTTAATGGGTTAGACTTTCAATGATCTCTTCTCAGTGATGAATATCAAGGGGCAAATGTCTTCAGATGCATTGCAGTTTCTCAACAGGAACACAATATATTTTACTTTCTAAGCTCAAATGCAATGTTCTGAAAATTTTAAGGCAACAATTTTTGTTGCTGACCTAAGGGCACTTCATTGCAACAAGTTATATGGAAAACAGCTTTATATTGTGTGTTTTGTGGCAGATTTGGCTTGTGCAGAACTATAGAGTTTTGAGAAGTTAGGCTCTTTTGATAGAAAGATGTTCAATCAAATTGAATGTAAAACTCAAGAGTTTATGAAAGAAAAGATAATTATGTAAGCAAAATGTCCAAACTGAGATGCGAACAGCACAACAATGGGATTTTGTAAATATTCTTCCTGTTAATGTGTTAGACTTTCAATGATCCCTTCTCAGTGATGAATATCAAGGGGCAAATGTCTTCAGATGCGGTTTGGTGATGGATATGTCTTAGACTTACTAGGTGTGAGTTATTATTGCTGCATGGTTTACATGTAGGTACTATTATAATTAGAAATTACTGTCATTTTCTTAGTGCAATGATTCTGATCACAGCTAAAAATCTCCAGGGGCAATTCAAGATGCCTTCTGCACTTTTACTGGTCACATTTCCATGCAAGAATTTTGTGAACATAAACTAAAATCTTTTAAAATGGGAAAAAATCATATTAAAAGGCTAGTGGAAGAGATGGTAGGTGTTTTGTAATCCAGAAGGCATGAAATACTACTACATAATTCCTGCATGACTGTTGAAAGCGTCGTTTGGCCCTTCGATATAATTGTGCCCCGAGCACAGATAAATATTTGAATGTGGAATCATACCGTTGATCTAACTTCCTAGGTAACGGTAGAAAATTTGATTTTGATGGTATATATATTCACTGCTCATAAAAAAATGCATGAAGCAAAAAGTTGTACTCCAAGAAAGTTGCAGTACAGAGAAAGGAAATACAATTAAAGAGTCAAATTGGAAACCTTACTTTTAAACAAATGGTTTAGAAAATGATGAAAATATAGGTAGTCACATTGTTGTTTTTTGACAATATATAAAAAAGCATCATAAAATGTCAGTAAGCAAAGCTTACATAGAAACAAAATTATATGACGTATCAACTATCATGTAAGTGTAGTTAAAATTTCAATTATAGCTGATTTATCTACAATATCAAATGATGTATGAACAACAATCAACTCAGAGTTCCCTTGTGCACTAAAGGTTGTCTAAAATTATGCAATCTGTTTTGTTTAATCCCATTTCCCATCTACAATGATCTTTCCTGGCCGAGTGGATTCCTAGTCTCCTTTCATGCTTTCTATCTTATTTTACACCAAGAACCAGAGAACTTGTTGTTTACTAGGTTTTTTCCTTAGTAAGAAACCCTGGTAAGCATGGAGAAGTTCAATTTAGTGATAGGTGGAGGGTAGCCTCTGTATGTGAGATACTCGCAGAAAGCATTTGTTTTACTGTTTACATGATTTCTCTTGGTTGGTTATGTGTAGGGTCACATCAGAATTATATTATTGTTGATATTTTTGGGCAAAACTTTAGTCCTTTCCCTTCTGCCCATTTGATTTTTGTTCACTGATATGGAATCATTTGGTTTGCTCTAATACAACATCCTCAAATATTTTTGGCTTATTTCTATGATGGTGCTTAATATGGTAGTTGCCTGTGTCTTGTGTTCTTTTTTGTAGGATTTGTCTTCCGTCTTTACAACTTGCTTGGGTGCAGGCCTTATCTTGGATGGGCCGCTGTCTCTGATCGCATACTGCCTCAGAAATTGGCATCCTATGTTGTTTTCAACAATCACAGTCTTCTTATGTTCTTTAAATTCTATTGTGATGTTGTTCGGTTAGCTGCTTCAGCTCCTTGTGTGATAGAGCTGCTTCATGACTCTGCCTTGGCTTCTTCTTGTGCCTCTTTCTACACTTCTTGCCATGACTGAGATGAAGACAAAGACACAGCTACACTTGTTTTCATGAAAGAGATGAAGATAAGATACAGGCTCCCCACAATGCAGAGTTAGCAAGCATGGGGAAAAAAATGAAATGAATATGGAAGAAGAGTTGATATAGTTGGGAATGTATATTGAAGTAAGGTGATATCATGGCCGGAATATATACAATTCTATTAGTCACCCTAAAATAATCTATATATTAGGTTTCTTCAAAGCTTGCTGTTAGGTTATTAGCCTCAGCAAGGATGTCGTTCTTCAGGATTTGTTCCATGCCTTTATTGGCTGTAAGATTATACTTTTATTGGTCTCCCTAAAATAATTTCTGTTTTGAGGTTTCTCCAAATCCTGTTGTGAGTTTATTAGCTTCAGCAAGGATGTTAGTCAGCTTACAGTTTAAATTTCTTCCATCATACTCACGATAAGCAGCACTGAGTCATCTTCAACCAATAGATGCTTTGCTCCATATAGGTAATGGTATTTTTAAAACTTTGACCATGTCTTTCACTGTTGTCACATTATTGATCCCACCAGAAATGTGTATAGAAAAGGCCCAAACGAGGAAGTACCAAGATCATCTCAAAGAAGACATCCAGTCCCAAACCGTTTAGCTTTAACTTGAGCAATCCATTACATGGGGGGAACTATCTTATAATGTAAGATAGCATGGAGCCCTTTATTGGGTACATCCTATTCATGATATTAATAGTCGTCTATTGTTACATATTCTTCTTGAGTTCAGTTGTTAAAATATTCATGATATTAATAGTCATTAATTGTTAAATATTCTTCTTGAGTTCAATTGGTGAACAAGACTCTCTTGAGGTAAGCCAATGATATTTTTAAAATGTATTTGTCGCCTGCTATGAAGTTGAAGATCGCATAATCTCACTCAAACTGTGGACCAACTTTCTTAGACAATCTAGACAGCTTTTGTCTAATATATTTTGGCTTATGCCAATCATTTTTTAAAATTATATTGTACAAGAGGATGGCTTCCAGAACAACATTAAGTAAACAGACTTTATCTAATGAGTTTGGTGATTTGCAGCTAATTTTGGGGTGTTATTTGGTATCAAATGAATCTGAGTCGAAGTACTGTTTGATTTTTGTAGCTCTGCCGGTCCATCTTCTACATCTCTCAATGTGCATTTTGTGAACTTAAAGAATGATGAGAACAGTGTTATACTGCGGAAAGAGGAAGCCCTTGCCTGCCTCCGTGTGTGCTCCACAAATCTATCAGATGGTGAATGCCAACAGGTGAAAGAGGGAGAAGTAGTTATTGCTCTACAAAAGACTCGTGCAGGCAGGCATTATTTCTTTGATGCAGAGGTGGAAAAGGTGTGCTTCTGTTTTAAGAAAGCAACTTTCTATTAGAGATGGGTTAGAAGACAATATTAGGACAATTTTATCTTCTAACTCTTGTATTAACGGAAACTACTGACTATGAAAGTTGTTTAAACTGTCTACTATCAAATTTATTTTTGGAAAGGTAAAATTAATGGTTGTGGTCACAACAATTCATATTTGAAATTGCACATAAACTATTTTGTCATTAATTTTCATCGCTAACAGACATAAGTTAAAATGCATTGTGATTTGAATTTTGGGCAGGTAAAAAGTTTGAAGCATTCAAATAAAGTGTTCTGCAGGTGCACCTTTGAGATCAGGTGGCTTGAAAGTGAATTGAAAGGAGAAAGAGTTACAGTTCCAGCAAGCTCAATTAAACGATTGGTTCAAGACAGCATTGAGGACCATCCCATTGTTGCAGCATTTTTTGAAGCAGTGAAATCTGCGAAGCAGTCTTCTTTGTCACCAGAACTGCCTGGAGGTTTTCGTGATGATGGTATTGTTGAAAGTGACATCCATGCTTTGCTTGAGCTACAAATTGAAGAAATTACGAAGTTGGCAGATACAAGTGAAAATGCCACCACTGAGGAGAGGTCAAGCAAAAATAAAAGGGGTAATAAATCTCACAAACTTAACTTATGATTTGCCAAACATAAGTGCAATAAAAACTTTACTTTATGCTAGGGTTAACATAATCATTTTATTTAGATAACCAAAAAGCATCAACTAAATTTGTGATATTGGTAAGAATAAGGAAATTGATTGATTGGGAAAATGCTTTTATTATTTAGAACTTTTATATAGTTCTTTTTTGTGTAGCCAAAGCAAATGTTTTCCCCAATCGTAGAGTAAATAAAGTCGATGGAACAATGCATTCTTCATTAATGGTCATTTTATGTTGCATATGAACTACTGGAAGGTTGTGTGAAACAGAATACTATTAATTCTGATATTGACTGAGTTTCTGTTGCTGTTTCTCCCTGATACAGTTAATAGCAAACAGAGTCACGAGAATGTCAATTCTTTGGTTGAACGCACTCGGTACGGTAAAGAGGGCAATGGAAGTGTACCTCCCCGCAAATCTTCAAGGAAGGGAAAACTTGTAAGCTCAGAAAGAGTTGCGCCAGAGCCCATCTCTGTAAATATTGCTGCTTTAATACACTTAGAAAAGAGACCACGATTAAGCCCACTTGCAGCACGTGCAGCCTTGGCCGCAGCGGTTTGGGATTTTCCTCTTGATAAAGAGAGGACAGATAATGTTCACAATGGAAAAGATCAAGATTCAATTGGTCCAATGTCCCAGAATCAGTTCAGAGATCAATATGATAAGTTTTCCCTGAATCTTTCTGATACCTATTTTGACATGAAGCATCACAACAGAGGCAATAGAGTTCCCAAGACTGCTAAATCCATTGCTCGAGTGAAGTCCTCAAAACAATCTAGCAGCAACAAGTTGTATGCAAATAAAGATCACGACGGTCGCATAAACACAAAAAATTCACAGGTTGTTTCCTCGGGTCATTCCAGGTTGAAAAGAACATATTCTGCTTCTGTAGCAGCAAATCAAGAAGCTTCATCAGACATTGCTTCCACTGCAAAGGAGTCTTCTGCAATGACAGATGCAAATGTCCCATCAACGGAACAAAGCATAAGAAAGAGGCAGAAAGACGCTAGCAAGGAAGTAAATTCTATAAGATCAAGAGACAGACATCTAGGTGCTATCCCAACTCGCTCCTCTCCAAGGTTCCATGTTGCTCCTGTGTCAGATAAAGAGGAAACATCTAGAAATTTGCACAATAGAGAGACTGAAAATAATGAACCAACAGTACCTGAGGATAGTCAAAGAGAGATTAATGGGTCTTCTGCTGCAACTAGATTCAATGTCAGAAAGCCAAAAATGGTAATGCTAATTTTACTCTTGGAAGTCTAAGACCATGGTTTATGTTCTCACTTATATGAAAGAATATGTTTATAACTCCATGCATTTACTAGCGACTTATTGCTATCTGCATGCTTATGCAACACAGTCACTAAGCTATATCAATGCTAAAAAATGTCTGATGGGCAGTCCAACAGACTGAACAAAGGTCTCTTTTTTTCTGAAGGGCTGTTTGAAGGTCTTGGCAAAAATGGACATGAAAATTAGCTTGAGCCTGTAAATGCAGCTTTCAACTTATAATGAAATCTGTATTAAGTATCATGCTGTCTTTGGTTAATAGTAGCAGCACTTCGTTGTTTATATTAAAATGTAATGGGACATCTGTAGTAGTTGATGGCTACGTCAGTGCAATGCAGAAGTTATGCATACAATGAGAAATTCTTAATGCGTTTTTGTTTCAATCTTATCTTTTAAGGTATAGATTTTCATGTTAATTCATGACATGTCATTTGTTCTATTCATGCAAAAATGCATATACAAATATGCAATGGTCTGCTTAGTCAGAATTTTCGACCACCACTGCAGTTATTTAGATGGCTGATTGCTTTTAGTTGTCTATGCTGTGACAGCAGGAAGGAAAATCATCTGACCTCAGTGAACAAGACCCTGAAAATACTATCGTGTCTAACAATGGTAATGAACACGATCAGAAAGTCAATAAAGATCCACAAGAAAAGAGCAATAATCGTAGTAAACGAAAATACAAGGCAGCGTCAGTTGAAAGAACAAAGGCTAAATCAATACTAATTGATGATCGTATAGAAGATAAGAATGGAGCAACTACAGAAGGCGCAAAGGATAGTGGTTATGACACGTGCACATCAGATAAAGCATCATTGGAGGCGAAGAAGATAAAAAGGACAAAGGTCTCAACTTCTAACCATGTCAAACAAATATCAGTAACAAATGGTACAGCTGAGAATTCTCTAGGAACTATTGAAGAGAGATCTCAAAGCAAAAGGGCTTCTAAACCATCCACATCAAGTGCTAGAAGCTCGAATACCAACATAAGTCCTATCTATCTGGAAAATTCTGATGGAGAAGATAAAATGAGACAAAAGTCTCCAAGTAGGAAAATGTCTTCTGCCAAGGAAGGTAAATAAAGAACACTACATATACCACCACTCTTGATTGGCATCATATTTTTGAAGACACCACTTTACTTGTATAATTAACTGTGCTCATTTTACAGGTGAAAACTCAAAGAGAGGCAGAGGCAATTCTGATAAGAACCTCAAAGCACAACGGCAAGTTGACCCTGAAATGAAAGAACCTACATCTACAAACTTTGTAACAAGGTCATTGCCTCGCTTTGAACTTCTCCCACGGGCACGGACTCGCTCCCAGCACAACAAAATCACACAGCAGTAACTGCATTCTGGGAACCCAAGCATGGTCTCTTAGTTTAAGGAGCAAATTAGCAGAGAGAGACCTCGCGAGTGCTTTAAGTTGTCAGATAATACAAGATCTTATTCAGGTGTAATATTGACTTTTGTCCACTCTCAAAAAGCTGTTTCTTTTGTGGGATTTCAAATCAGCGTATCAATGCTAGATATTACGTACATGCATGCATGCTTTTGAGACGGTTAAAGGAGAAGCAAAGGCCAAGTGCAAAAGTTTCGCGGTACCCTCGATTAATATGCCAGAATAATCTTTGTTGTAAACAAAAAATGCTTTCGGTTATCTTGAGTTTACATCAATTTATATTTCTGTGGTTATAACTGTTGCAGGTTGATGTCGGTAAGTCAAATAGTAACGAGATAAGAACTGGTGGATCTCACCTGATAGTAGTAGATGTAAATCATAATCGATGGTAAAATTGAAATAGGTAAGATAATTGTGTTCTCTAAACAAAACCATCCTTATTTACTAGCGATGGTGGAGTGTTAGTCAATGAACATATGATTCTTTTTAGTTTTTCGCCAGGTAAAAGGGATTAATATTGAACTGATCAGAACCACTGTATGTGTCAGTAGAATGGCCAAAGATATGGTAAGATAGACAATACGAATGTTTATCAATCGATTTCTTTCAAATCCGAATATCTGAAAAAATGTCTGGTTTATTTGACACATGCAAGCCATTTGCTTACGAACGCCTGGAATGGGGTGTGATTCCGATTCTCGTGGGGGATAAATTTTTAGTGAAGAATGTGTGAAGGAAAAAAATACAAGCATTATATGTAACTCACCTTGAATGTAGAGAATAATGTTGAAAAGCATGGACCAGCTAAAGCCTAAAACACAACCCTGGGAATTATATCGTGATACTCTACCACTAAGCTTTGGCCTTTACAGGTTCTAATTTTCGTCCACTGCGGATTGAGCTTCCACGATACGCTCTTAAATTGGTTGATCTCATTCCAGCCACCTTAACTGCAAAAAGAATTAAGAAAGATTGTTATGAAATCTTAAACCAGAAGTAACCCTCTAAAACAGTCGTTATGAATGCTTAATTTGGGCACTCAGAAACTGACCTCTGCAGGATAGATTTCTTTCATTTGTTTGAGCGTATCCAATCTATCATTTCAGTTGCTTTGACTATTTTTAGTTGATAGGAAAGCCCTTGGTATCTTTGTTATCAACGCCGGATTATGACTCATAGCATTTGTCTGCTGGTGACAATGTTTAATTTTCTATGTATTTATAGGAAAACTGAAAAAAAATATTCATTGGAAATGCATGCGTTCCTCGGGCTAGATAAGTTAAGCTTGACGAAATTTAATATTACTTTTTGACTAAATTTAATATTTATTTATTATTGCTTATAAATATAAACCTTGATGCAAAATTGCACTTTTCCCTTTCCCTTTAATTTCAAGATAGTACGTAGAGGAGATGCCAATTGTTTTATGTTTTGTCGCCTGCTTTTTAATCCTCCAAGAGAACATAACTCGTAATGGTGTTATTTTTATCATTTTGTTTATTTTGATTTATATTAAGAGTTCTTTGCTTTTGTATGTAATTTCAATATAATATTTTAAGAAATCACCAGTCTTTAGTATGGAGGCTGACAATATAAATATAGATATGACATGGGTTGCATCATAGGGCTTGTAACATACACTTGAAACAAAGTTCAAATATATGAGTTCATTTGTGTGAACAATGTTATCAAAGCTTGAAGCTTGGAACGATCAAGTTTTGCTTTTAGTTATTTGAATATTAATATGTTATGCGTATTCAAGTTTTGTTTTTAGTCATTTGAATATTAATATGTTATGTGTATGTTTGTTGATATATGTTTTTCGTGCTAATGATTTGAAGCAGATTTGTAAACATATGGTTTGAACTTTAGCATTGTTTTGGACAAAACTTAGTTCGTGCATTATCAATCAAGCATTTGTAGTCATACTATCTTGAATTTTATAGATATTAATTTATGTGGTTTATTTCTATTTCTATTTAATTTATTTTTACTTTTTAATTATAAAAATAGAAACATGGAAGTCTTATTTCATGATAATGGACAACCTTGATAAATATTGGGTCACCTTGTTAAATCTGATTGTCTAAACAATGATATATCATTTAAACAATGTGGAAGTTTTAATTTATAGTGAAAACATAGATTATGTGAAACATTTTAAAATATTATGAACAAGATTGATTAAATTAGAATGAATATATCATTATTGATTTATATGCATTTGAAGTTTGCTTTTGATTGAGATGTAGTTTATAAAATTAGAAATTGCATTTGAAGTTTGCTTTTGATTGAGATGTAGCTTATAAAATTAGGAATTTGCAGCTTAAGAAAAGTATTGTTCATAGACCTTACTAGTTTCATAAAAGATGATTAATAAATTAAAAAATGGATTGCAATGGTGTGCAAGAAGGCACTACTTGTGTATTTGTGTTATTCCTTGTTTTTTAATGTTATTTCTTTGTAAGTTACCTTTTTAGCTTTGCTTTATCTTTTCTCACTATTTCTTTGTCAACCATAATGAGTGAGGAGTCTCGCGTCCTATGACAATGGTGCCATTAATGATGTAAATTTGATTTTTTTCATTAAGTAGCATTTGAAAGAAAGTAAGTTAAGGTTCTATGGGAATGTTTTTTGTAAATTTTGAAAGCAAGGTTTTATGTGAATGTTTTTTTTTTGTAAATTTGACTACATATATAATTTAATAAATGTTAATTTGACTAGTTACTGGGGCGGCTATTGTTTTGTCGGTGGGTGGATGCTGTAATTCCCTCCCACCCAACCATAGAATTTGAGTGGGGGCCTATTCCCTGCTTCTAAGTAGAATTGGGTTATCCCACCTAGAAAGAAAGTTGGGGTGGGCCTATGTGGATGTAGGGTGGGAAACTAGTCGAAAAGCCATAGCTTTGTGTATCGTCTTAAAATGGAAGCACTTCCATGTTAAGAACGTTTAGCCCTCCATACGGGATGTTTTTGACTTCCATCATGTCATCCTCTCGTTTCTGCATCATCCTTTGCTTCTGTGCCTGTTTAGGACCCTGATTGGGCCTCTCCGGGCACCTTCTACCCCACATGGCAAATTTTCCAGGGGTTTTGGCCCCTTGGGTCAGGATCGACCTCGACCCTGACCTAGGTCAGGGTTGACCTCGACCGTGACTAGGGCCCCCCTTTCAAAACTGGAAGCTTGTCGGCTGTCGGGGGTCATCTAAAATTCAGTTTTCTCGCTTTCGGGTCCGTTGTTTCGGGTTCCAAAGTGTTGATTTCTAAATTATATGTAATATAGGTCCTTTTCTAAGGGCATGAGTCTAATTGGAATTTAATTATCCTATGTCGGCCTCCTTAGAAGATTGTGCCCTAGTTTCATATAAAAGGAAGCCTCTTTCTCTCATTTTTTCTACGTCTTCTAAGTGCAAAAAGCTCTAATCAAGATTTTGTCAGGAAGCAAAAAGTTCAAGCATCCATTTCCAAGCTCTCAAGGTGTTCAAGTTTTCCTCTCAAGCACTCAAGTTCTCCATTGAAGATCAAGGATTCAAGCTCTCAAGCCTTTGAAGGGATTAGGTGCAAACATTCAAGATTCATCATTCAAATCCTAGATCTAGCCATCATGGTGGTGTGATCTTCCTTCAAGA
>MU223423.1:1520433-1538080 GCA_018584345.1 Thuja plicata | reverse complement strand
TCATGCTTTCATACTTTCATACTTGCATACATTTGAATTACAATTACATATCTATTGAATATCATAGCTTCATTGTTAGATTCAATTCTACTACTTGCTAGCATTCTATACTTTATTGATTTCAAGGGTAATTCCTAAATTGGGGTTTGACTAAGGCAAACCCCTCCCCCACAACAAACAATCCTCTTTTTCTTGCAGGTACAAGTTCAGAACAATAGATTTGAGACTAGATCTTGATACCTTTTTCGGATTTCTTTCGAACGACGTGAACAGATTTTCTGTCGGACTTGTGCAGGTCAGGGTCGACATTATTGGGTCAGGGTTGACATTTGTGGGTCAAGGTCAACCTTTTTCATAAGACGACATCGGAATGGAAAAAGATTTCTGGGTTTTGTTCGTCTCTGTGTTCCGGTGCGGGATCAACTGTCAGATTTTCCAGAAACAGTCTAAAACCTCAGAAAACAACATTATTTGATCTACAACTTTGTAAGGTTGGTTCTTCTTTCTATCCTTTTCAATTACTATAATCAAACATATTCATTTAATCAATTAACAAAATTTAAGATCCCCTTCTTTGTTCTCTTTTCCAAATAGTTGATTCATTTGTGCATTAGCCCTTCCTTTGGGTTGATCAACTTGGATCTTCCATTTGTGCATTTGAGGATATAAAAAGAGCATCTTATCTTCTCCTTAATCACAATTGCAATACACAATCAATACAATTCAATTAAATGTAAAGTAGGGTTAAGGAAATCAACATACTCTAAGCAAATCATATAATAATTAACAATCAAACCACATTATCCCTTTTCAAACACCTTACATTTTGGTAACACACAGTTCCACCTCTTTACACTCTGTTGTCTCAATCAATGTTTATTTTAGCCTTACTTAAAATGAGGCCTTGAGATTTATTGATAGTAAATGCCCAAGCCATATGTAGGGGAAGTTGTTTGCGATTACAACATTTTAAGTATTAAAGATTTATTTTTTCAATATTTCTTATCCAACACTAAGTGACTATTGTTATCAAATTGTATCAACGCATATATAGACAAAATTGGGTCTCACATTTTGTTTTAGGGTCAGTTTGTGTGAGTTTATTTAACTAACTATAAGTTTTAGTTTATATTGAGTTATCATACTATGATTAATAGATTGACTATCTTGCTGGTTGAATGAGATGGATTGAGAAAATCAATTTCCCCTCTTGGATGATGAGGAAGAGTATCACCGTAGAGAGGGAAGCATATCCAGAAGAATGGTATGTGAATTATGACTTTGAGAACTCACATGCACACTAAATAATGCATTATTATTTGTTTTGATGTTTTCCATAAGTCATAGACAAAATACTAACCTTGTATCGTAACATAACTTTGGTTTTGGTTGTTCCCTTCTCTTTGCCTATAGTGCCCTGACAAGTTGTTTGACTTCTCATCTTACGTGTTTTCCTAGTCATGATATTCTAAGCTTTATAGGATTTCATCTCAAGAAGATTGTATAACTACTCATTTATGAAAGATGCTAAATTGTTCACGAGGATAATGACTAAAAATTGCTCATTTATTAAAGATGCTAATTGTTCATGAGGATAATATCTAATAGATGAATATTTGTATATATTCATATTTGTACATATCAATAATTGAGAGTATTCCTAAAAAGAATATATATGTATCACGATAGAAACAAAGAACAAGATTAGAGATCTTATTGTTCCGACATCACAACAATGAAGCTATTTCTAAGAAACACAAATGCAAATAATATTAACTCAATACAAAATTGCATTTAATGAAACATCACTCCATTGCTTTCCCATCTACCATGATCTTGTGTTTAAATGATGTTTTCTCTCAAAGCACTATGCACAAGAAGCTATGGAGAATGAAATAATTGAAAAATGATTCATAAATATTAGAAATAAAATATAGTACTAAGATCTTGAATTTTCTTGGAAGCAAGAGATAGCGCGAGACTTTAGAAATGAGAGGGGGGATGGTTTATAGCCCAGCGCTTCGCATAAGAAATCTCGATGCCATGAATGCGGAATAAAAGAGAGAGAGATAATATGTTTGTCCCACATTTGGTAAGTGGGTGCAATTGGTGAGGGTGAAAGAGTAATAAATAGAGGAGTTTGTGATATGTTAGAGGTTAGGAATAGGATGAGTCTAGACACATTAGGAATTTATTAAATAAGTATAAATCGATTTAATAAATTATTTAAATGATTTAATGATAGAAAATAATAATAATGAATTAATTAAATATATAATAATACCTACTTAATTAATAGAAGAATTAGCATTATTTTAGAGGATAAATGTATGTGTCTACAATATATAACAATCTCTTTCTTCTCTTCTCTTATGGCTTCAAAATGACATATTTGTATTGCAAACTCACTCACCACATTTTTCATGTCGTTAAGGAGACATGACTGCAACTTCACCTTATTCTATAACCTTTTCCTCTACTACAATCACACCTTGTGTTGCAACATCTTCTACACACATAGGCTCATTAACAAACAAACCTATGTCTATAACCTTTTCCTCTACTACAATCACACCTTGTGTTGCAACCTCTTCTACACACAGGCTCATTAACAAACAAACCTATGTCATCTTCTGCTCTCTTCTCCATTAACACTCTGGTTTCTGTCAAACCATTCAAAATCCTCTTTATATCATCAATTTCAAGCTTGTACTCTCTTTCTCTTCTCACAACAACTGAAATCCCCAAAGGCTTTCCAACGAACACATGCTTTTTCTCTTCACCATTTTTAACACACCATCAATCTCACACAAGTTGTAACCTAAATAACCTACACTCAAACTTCAAACATTTTTAGGCCCTCTTCAGACTTGCAACAAATTCACTCATGCTTATCCTCTACTCAACAAACGTTTTTGGGAGACCTGTGTGTGTATGTGTGAGCGCGCGGGCGCGCGTGCGCGCACACACACACACACACACACACACACACACACAAGACACCTAGCTTGATACAAATTGATGCAATCATGCAAAAAAAACACAACTAACTAAAAAAAAATCAAATAACTCATTCAATAATCCACAATTGCAACAAGCTTCAATTTGTTTATTCATTTGCAATAGGAGTATGGAAAATACATCAAAAGACGACAAAACATGCTCACATAACAAAATTGCCTTCAACTCTCACATCTATATGGGCATTACAATATTCACAACTTGTATTCTTCAAAGGTTCTTCTGCCTAATTTTCTGTACCCCCCAACAAAGAATATTAATCACATTTTATACTTCACAATGTGATAGTTCAATACTTGCCTATTTCTTTAATTGCAAAATTTAACAGACAATGTCAAATTACCCACTAAGGATTGACTATTAAAGAAACTAATTAATCCAATTATATTTATGTCTTTTCTTTATCGTTTACACCTTCCAAAGCTCTACTTATTTATTCTTGTCTCACCAAATCAAATAATCATTAAGTCACCAACCTATCTAATCTCTTCTTTTGTTCTTTATTCTCCCTTGCACCACCTCATTCTTTGTTCATACTCCAATTTTAAAAAAAGTTTAGAATGAAGTTGAACCACCAAAAGTCATTGTCCAATCAAAGTCTGGCAACCTTGTAATGTTGGTTTGTTTGATCTTTTAACTATCATTGACATTTTTTGTTGCAAAAATAAGCTCAAGTAAACTTATGAGCTCACAACCTTATAATATGGCCAAAATACAAGCCTATTGGACACTTTTCCTTTTTACGCAAAAATTAGTTGCGGAAAACTTATGAGTTTGTGAACTTAACTATTAATTGAAATAGAGACCTTCAAATTCCTTCACCTTTCCTTCACTGGGAAAGATCAAGTTTCGCCCAACTAACAAGTTTGCAAACTTATTTATCAATCAAAACGTAAACCTTCAAACTTCTCCACTTGAGAATGCTCTTCCTTTTTCGGTGACTTGACAATACTCTTTCCTTTTTGCTAATATTTTGAGTTTGTGAGTTGAACAACCCATTTCAATGAGACTTTGAGTTAGCAAGCAAGGTTTTAGCCAACCAACCTTTTCCAAGAGATTTTGGATTCGCAAGGCAAAGTTTGGCCAAACAAGCATTTTTAGTGAAATCAAGTTTCGATGAACTTAAAGAGTTTGCAAACTTGAACATTAGCCAAAACATAAGACTTCAAAACACTTCTTTCTCAAACCAAAATTGAGTTTCTTATAATCCATAGTTGCTTTATGGGTCTCTCTTTCTAAAATGCAAGACTAGTTCTAAGTCAGGCTAAACAATAAGGCTTTTAATTGGAATAATGACACTTATATTTAGTTGCTAATATTCAAGTTGCTAATAAAATTCGCACAACTCTTTGGTTAAAATGAATGAAATTGCATCAATGAATTCATTGCTTCTTGGCTTCATTGCATTCAACCTTAGATAAGATAAGATAAGATAAATTTATTAATGTCCAATAAGAGACCGTGCAAGGGTCTATGGGACTGAAGAGTGTACAAAATAAAAGACTACCAACATCAATAGCACCGAGCGGTGCCAAGGAAAGAACGCAAACAGTGAAAACAAGATAAACAAGAAGAAGCAAGGAGCACAAGAGCAAGGCAAGGACTAAGGGTCCTTCCTAGGTAAAAAGAAACCAAGCACCGAAGGGTACGTACTAGGGCGAGAAGGTGCCCTAAACTGCCGCTGAGAAAAGCAGGGAGGGTGTCGCTGACGAGTATAACAACTACGAGGTCTCACAGATCTAGAGTGACTAGCGATGGTGGTACTGGAAGGCTACTTTGTCCCACGTACAGGGGACGAGGGAGAGAAGAAAGTGGTGATAAACTAAACCAGGGTCGCTCTCTGGGGGAATAAGAGCTGTAAGGTGTGGTCGCAGAGCTGCGTAGTCTTCCTGAGGTACAGTGCAAGGCATCTCTGGTCCATGTAGTTGAAGAAAGCCGCAAGGGAGTTGCATTCCCTAAATAAGCAATAGAATCTCCCATGAATCTCGTAGTAGGCAGGATAGTGAAAAATGAAATGGATCTCCGTCTCAGTCGTGCCCAAGGTACACAAGTGACAAGTCCGGTCCTCTCTGTCCATGTGGCGATCTGTCTGAATCCGAATTTGGTGGGAGCCAACTCTGAAGGAGCCCAGAGAAATGTGTAAGGCATGAAACCAATGCTAAGACAAGTAGCTAGGGGGCACAATAATACTGTCTCTGGTAACCGAAAAGTGATCAACCTAAAAGGCCATCTTCGGGCGTAACCCGCCAGAAGGGTTACACCAAGTCGTAGTTATATACTGTCTATAAATGTCAAGTTTGGCATGCTGGTTCAACTCCTGTTGTGAGGGGAGGAGGTGGGCAGGAGCATCGAGAGAGAACTGGAAGTGGGGAGGTGGTCAATATCAATCCCAATCGAGCTCAACAAAGATGAAGCCTGCGCGAACCAGCAACGGACCCGGGAGGTCAGATCGAAATCCGCCACAGAGACATAGGAGCAATAAGCCAAGTAAGAATATCTACACTGGTCATTCGCAGAGCCAACAAAACCTTGAAGACGATGAAGAAACCAAATCAGGTCGAAAATGGCAGCCAACCTAAAGGGATGGGCCCCGAACTCGACCAAAACAATATTGTGGGGGTGAGCCGATGACACTTGATAATACGTCGAAGAAAAAGGGTCTGGACACGTACGATGGAAGCCCAGTCAAAATCAAGGAGAGAGGGCCCCCAAACCACCGAGCCATAAAGAACCGTCGGTCAGATAAAAGGAGTCCAGGAGGGACAACTTGGATGAAGTGTCCTGGAAGTGATGTCGGAAGCACTGTCTCTCGAGCATGGCAAGGGAGCCCATACCCTTACTAATCCTAGGTTGGATGGCGGGTCTCAAAGTGAAGCGAGGTCCGAAGAACTTGACCCCAAGGTACACATATGATGTGGTGATATCGATCTCATGACCTTGGAAGTAGAAGTGCAGATAGGAGATCTTAAGGCAGTTGAAGACCATAACCTGAGTCTTGCTCAGGTTCACTGAGAGTTGACGAAGGTTACAGAAGGAGGCCAAGCCATCGAGAAGTCTCTGAAGACTCCAGAGAGGAGGCCAGAAGGATCACGTCATCAGTGAACAAGCGAATGGAGATCAAGACCTGATGCAGGTAGCAACCATCCGTAGGGAGTGAGGAGTCACTGAGGAAGGCCTCCATCTCATCGATATAAATACCAAACAAGGTGGGGGAAAGAGGGCAGCCCTGTTTCACCCCAATAGTGCTTTGAATAGGGGTT
This sequence comes from Thuja plicata, assembly GCA_018584345.1. Taxonomy (NCBI): domain Eukaryota; kingdom Viridiplantae; phylum Streptophyta; class Pinopsida; order Cupressales; family Cupressaceae; genus Thuja; species Thuja plicata. Next base: position 1,531,799 of record MU223423.1, on the reverse strand, counting down.
GAGAAACCCTCTGGTGTCCTGAATATACCAGTAACACTCTCATATAATCTCATAATGGCACTCAACAAAATCTCTAAAATACCGATGTCCCTTAGTCTCAGGAAAAGGGCAACTCACGGGACGGTATCAAAGGCCTTACGAAAGTCCATGAAGCAACAGTAGATTTTTTTAGAGCGATGACAAGCCTCCTCGATGATGGCCTGCAACGTCAAAATATGGTCCATGGTTTGGTAATCAGCCCGAAAGCTAGCCTGACCCTTGGCTTTACACGCTCTCCTGTCAAGCTCACTGGAAAGAATAATGTTCAAGGATGTAGCATAAAGCTTAGCAAAGGTGTGCCCAATCATGATAGTTATGTTGTTACCTGGATCTGAAGTCGAGCCGGCCTTGCAAATTGGATAGATGATGTGCCTCGACCATGAGTCAGGGAAACCGATGCATACAACACTATTGAAGAGCACAGGAAGAAAGAAAACCAGGACAGGGAGGCCGAGCTTGAGGAGCTCGGCTTGAAAACCCTCCTCGTCTGCAGCTCTACTGGAGCTCATGAATCTGATGGCCTCATGAATGATGGACGGGGTGAAGATGTGACAGTTGGGAGGTGGGGTAAAGAGGAGAGGAGGCTGGCCAGGGATATCGTAGAGAGTGTAGGCATGGGTGGCGAGGGAGTGGAGGTCGAGGGTGGAGGGCAGCGAGGAGCAGTGGGGGAGAAAAGTATGCAAGAGGAGCTTCGGGTTGCGGAATAAGGTGTCACAAAGGGAACGACACTGGGAAGAAATGAACGAACGCTTCTTATAACCAAGGAAACGACTATAGGAGCAACGTATACTAATGAAATCAGCGGAGTGTGACAAGAATGCAGAGTGCAAGTAGCGGTGGAAGGTTTTACAGTCATCATTGTACCAACGATTCAAGGGGCAAGTGCTACGACAGAAAGCACGATGACGGGGGCAATGGGGGATGGAGAGGAGAGCAAATTCCTAGATTGCAATGGCCAAAATGTCGAACAAGGAGGAGACCTCACAAGACAAGAGGGAGCCAACATGGGGAAGGAGTCGTCTGAGATGGAAGAGGAAAAGGTCACCATCACTCTCAAGGAAGCGAAAGCAAACTGAGGTGCAGACAGGCACGCTAGGCCCTAGAGGGGGGTAGATGAGGAGAGGAGGCGAATGGCAGTGGGAGAAGCGAAGCACGAGACTGAGAAGAGCATGGTCCACCAGGGGAAGGCGGGTAACGGTGAAGCGGCAAATGAAGGGGGCACAAGTGAGGGCATAATCCACCACACTGGCACCCCCACCATGGGGCCAAAAACTGAACAACTCAGAACCGAGAAAGCAAGGGAGGTCATTCAGAATCACCAGGTCGGAGGACTCACAGAGCTGGAGGAGGTGGCGAACGTAAATAGAGAGTGGCCCCTGAAAATCCTCAGAGGTGCGCTGAAGACCCAGGCTAGCATGATCTATCTCAGAAGTACAAGTCCAATCAGAGCGGCGGTCGTGCATAGGAGTCTGCAAATCTCTAGTCTGGGCATTAAAATCCCCTAGTAAAATGATGTCGCCCATAGCCGCAAACTTGGATATGCACTCATACAAGTCAAGGAATGGGCCCTCATCCTCCACACTATGAATGATATAGGGAGAAGAAGCAGGCGGGAAGTAGAAAACAACGATAAATATGTCCCTTTGACGCTGGCTAGTAGGACTAATACGGATCCACATGAATCTGGCATGGACGTCGGTGTGGACCAAAGAGGTAGCACTAAAGAGATCATCTCTGACCAAACATCCCACACCACCTAAGCCCCGAACACCACCAGAGGCTTGCACCTCCTCCCTACAAGTAGATAGCCACTGATACCTAGCAAAACCTGAAAGAGGACGAACGAGACTCTCATGCGTCACGGTGACAACAAGTATGTCCGCAAAACCAACAACATCATGGAGGAGACCCAAGAGGGACCATAGAGAGTCGTTACCATTCTAGCAGTTAACAAGAAGAGAGTCAGAATAGGGTCCACCCTTGACCAACTGCTGGCGAGAACGTCATGCGACCTTGGGGGGCTGTCTCAATACCCAACCGCTAGGAGGAGAATCACGAATAACTGCCCTGAGGTTACAAATAACCGCCCACTTACCATTGCACCTAGCCTCAGCCACGAGGCTCCTATAATGCTTCAACTCAGCCAGCTGGGATTTCGTGAGGTCCTCATCTAAGTAAATCTTAGGGGAGAGAGGGAATAACTTCCTCTTTGCCCTAAGAGCCCGTAGCCTGTCTGATAGGGAGAAAAACTGGATAAAGAGAATGTCATCCTTGCCTAACCAGCACCTATCGAGTGTGATGTCTGAGATGCCAAGCTGGTCTGTGAGGAAGGAGTACCCAGCCGCCATTGGGTCAGCCTTGGAGGGGAGACCACGGACCCGCAGGTTTAATTCAAGAGTCCGCCTCACACGTTCGTCGTCCATCTTCCCTTGAACCAGCTTCCCAACACTTGAAAGGGGTGCAACAACAACAGAGTTGCACAAGAAGGCCCAAGTATTCACCTTGTCTTCAGTTTTCGTCAACAGAGAGGAATGCCTCTGCACAATCTCTGATTGTTTCTCTTTGATAGTGTCCAATTCCTTGAGCTGCTCGATAACAGAGTTCAAATCTGATCTGAGGCCTGCAGTTTCAACGATTAGGGATTGCACAGTATCCCGGAGAGTATAATTCTCAGCTTCCAACTTATTCAACCGATCAAAGAGTTTAACAGAGTGAGGATGACGTAACCACTGCCTCTTTCAGGGCTACATTGTCAGTCTCCACTATAATGAAGCGGTCAACGAGTTGCTGGAGTGAGACTGGATCAGGTAGGGGGTCCATGACTCACAAGGAGCAAGTTAGACGACCAAAGAAGGGTGCACCCGCAACTAGATACTGTCATTGTTAAAACTCACAGATCAAGCATTCTGTCAAATAGTTTGCAAACAAAGAAGGGTGCACCCGCAACTAGATACTTATTAAAATTGAATTAATAAGGTAGGGATGTAAAGTTGGGTGCAATTACGCTTAAAGATGATTAAGATATCAATAGACATAAAAGAGGTATGACAAGCTATAAAATGGATAGATAACTTCTTCATGTCCTTTAAAATTAAAAATTTCTTTCCTCTTCAATCTATTCAAAAGGTGTCGCAACAAATCTGTCAATTCTATATCAATTTGGTGGAGCAAATGTGTTAACTATAACAAACATCCCTTAGCTATAAGGTTTCCTAAACATGATTATTGTTTTTTCAAAAAGGGTTTTCTCCCCTTTAAAAAAAAAATTGCAAATTTAATTGCTCGTCTTCATACCTTGCCTAAATATAAATAGAAGTGCATTTTTAACATCAAAATTTGAAAACTTAAAATAAAAGTGTAGATTTAGTATCAAAGTTTGGATGAAAACAATGCAAAAAAATAATTTGATACTAAAAAAACAACCATGCGTAGTTCACGTGTGCATAGAGGCAAGGGCGTTTGTGGAGTAGGCGAGCAGGAGATAGAAGGGTCTTCGATGTCGTCCAAAGTAGTTATTGAAAACCAATATAATGGTGAACAAGAAAATATGTTTTCAAGATGGTGATTGGTAGTGTGAATGTGTAGGTCATGGAAGATATCCGTTGCATCTAGATTCAATCAGATAGGTTATCAATAGAAAGAATGCAATCCTAAAGTGAGTTTTTTTGGGATCACGGTTTCTACGAATTGTTTTTTTCTTTTCTTTTGAGGTGGACCATGATAAAAATTTTAGGGGAGGTTTGTGGTTACTAGGGAGCATGCTTCGAATTTGATGGTCATATTGGCCATTTTTTCATTTTTAGACGTATCTGGCTGAAAATTTATTTGACTATATGAATTGACAACCAAAATTTTTACAAAATCGTAAATATGATACTGAAATTTATTAATAAACCGTCAAAATTTGTTATAGGCAATATACTATTTTATTTAATAATATAAATATTTTATTTTATAATATATATGTATAAAAAAATATATCTTATTTTATAATATATATGTTTCTATTTTGTTTACTATATATTTTATTAATTTAGAATATTTTTAAAATAGAATATATAAATTTTAGAAACTTGCTTTACAAATTTAATATATTAGTATGCAATATACATGTTTTTATATTATTTATTATATATTTATATTAATATAAAATCTTTTTTTAAAATATAACATATAAACTTAGAAACTTTCTTGATAGTGGGTTTAATTATGGAGGAAACTTCGTAAAAAATTACCTTGATAACAATATCACAATTATTTTCTAATTTTATACTATATTTATCACAAATAAAATTCTATATAATTTATTATATGTTATTATTGATTTAAAATCTTTTCCAAATAAAACATTTGAATTTAGAAACTTGCCTACTAAATTTGATATTTTTGCATATATTACTAATTTATACTTATAATCTAATTTTACAATATTTGTATCTATATAAGAAATTCATATTAATGAATAACAATTTTATATATAATATATGTTTTAAAATAGTAATTAAATTATTTATTTAATAAGAATAAAATATTTGTTATATGTAATGTATTTTTACTAATTGTTGGACTGTTCATGTGCTCTTGGATGTCGGGTTTCGATCCTCATAGTGAGGTGATTAACGATGTTCCAGTTTGGATAAAATCGTATAAGGTTCTGGTTGAACTTTGGGCAAAGGATATTCTATGTATTATTGGGGATTCAATACGAAAGTTTTTATACGTTGGGCATACATTGAATGGAGGTCGGATGACTCATCACCACAAATTTGCGTTAAAATTGTCTTTGGAAAACAACTTTTTACACTCAATCAAGCTTAATTCTTTGCTAGGAGATGTAATTGTAGCGGTAGAGTAAGAGGGTTTTCTTGTCAAATGCTTCAAATTTGGGAGAATTGGGCACATTACAAGGCAGTGATTGGTCATGGTTCATACGGGATCTACTCCTGCCCCCGATGCTCTTGGGAAAGATGTGTTTGCACAAGCTCTGGAGATTGGCTCTGGAAGTAAAATTGTGGAATCCAACTCAGTGATTTTGATTTAATAGTTGGAGGAATGAGAGATTGGTGGTTAGAAACATAATGAGGTTCTTCAAGAACTCCAGAATGTGACCGAGACTTCTTTGGAGGCTGATCAGTAGTTGTCATCTCCGATTCATGCTGTGTCTGCGGAGAAAAAAAATTCTTGGAGTAAAATCACTAGAAGGGCAAAGAAGGGTGCAAAACCTGCAGTTAACATGGATACTAGGTCCAAACTCTAAAGGGGAAAAATCAGACACAACCAAAGCTAATTTGCAGGCTCTAGAAAAATTGGAAAATGGTGCTCAGAGATCCAAGAAGAGCTTTGTGAAATCTGGAGGCGAGCACCTCCTTTCGACGAAGAATTTGAAGATAGTAATGGACCAAATAAGTCACTTATTCAAGTGGTTGATTGCGACAAAGGCTCTAGATGTGGTGTTCATTCAAGAAATGAAGGTAGATGCTTTGAAATGGAAAGAAATTTTGGTTAGAATATGGAAGTGGGGCGATGGCATTGTTGTGGTAGCGAATGGCACAGTTGGCGGCCTTGTTTTCTGGGATAGTAGGAATTTGGCTAGTAAACCAGTGATGATTCTCCATGTAGTCAACTGTAGATTGAAATTTTTTTAGAGATTGTGGTGGATTCTTAGTGTCAAATATTTATGGCCCTAGTATAGTTCAAGATAGAGTAGGGATTTGGGATTGCATTAGAAAATGAGGACATGATAAGAAAGAATGGGTTGTAGGTGGAGATTTTAATGCTATCTTGTGTCATAGCTAAAAGAAAGGAGGTAGGGTTCTTTGCAATTCTACCATGACAAATTTTAGGAAGTTCAGTGAAGACATGGGGCTTGCCAATATCAAACCCAAAAGTGAGTGGTACACTTGGAATGACAGAGATAGGAGAGGATAAAATCTTGTGTTGGTCAGATAGATTCATTGTGAATGTTGAATTGTTGTTACATTCAGACAACATATTGTCTTTGGTGGTTCTATTTGGCGCTCCGATCACTACCCTGTCTCCTTGGAATTTGTTAGTATTGTTAAGCCTTAAGGCTTAACGATGAAAGAGAAGAATATTGCAGATGAAGGTTAATTGGCTTTTGGAAAATACTAAGTTTTTCCACCTTTCTACAAAGATTAGAAGAAAGCATAGCAAGAAAATGAGCATTTAAAATGATGCAGGCATCCTAATTGATGTAGTCACAATTCAAGAAGAGGGCAAGTCCTCTTCTATTTTGGGGGTGTTGATGAAAGAGGATGTGGATGCGTAGGATGCTTTGCTCAGGAATGTCCCTATTATGATAACAAACGAGTAGAATGAGCAGTTGATGGCTCCCTTTTGGGGAAAATTAGAGATGTCACTTTCTCCTTAGGTGCTAGAAAATCTACTGATTTAGATGGTTTTCAAGCTAAGTTTTTTCAAAGATTTTGGGAGGTTGTCGTGGAGGACGTGTAATGAGGAAGGCTTCGAACCACACTTTTATCGCTCTTGTGCCTAAGAAGAAAGAACCCACCAGATTTGATAATTTTTGGCCTATTCCTTTATGTAATACTATTTACAAGATTGTCACCAAAGCTATGGCTAACGTCGCAAATGATGTGTGGTGCATATTGTTGCTGGTGAACAGACTGGGTTTCTCAAAGGGAGACAAATATTGGATGGGATTATAACTGCACATGAAATGAAGGAACGGTTATCAAATTAGATATGAATAAGACATGTGATAGAGTGCCCTGGAATTTCTTGATTAAGGTGATGTGCAATTTTGGCTCCTCTAAATATTGGTCTGATTAGGTATTTAGTTGCATTTCTTCAATTTCTTTTTGGGTTCTTGTTAAAGGCATTGCCTCTAATTTCTTTATAGCCAAACAGGGTTTGAGGTAGGGTGAATTGTTCCCATTTGGTTTCTCATTCTGGTGGAGACTCTTAGGAGGAGGATCAAACATGAGATCTACAAAGGGTCTATTAAACATTTGGTTTCTCATTCTGGTGGAGACTCTTAGGAGGAGAATCAAACGTGAGATCTACAAAGGGTCTATTAAAGGGCTGCAAGTATCTCAAGGTTTTGATAATGTTACTCATTTGCAATTTGTTGATGATAGACTTCTCTTTGGAGAGGCCATGGCCAGAGAAGCAAGAGAGTACAAAAAGATTCTTGGTCTATAAGAGAAGGTTGTGGGTCAAGCTGTGAATAGTGCCAAATCTAGGATATTTTTTTCTAATATTTTTTCTAAAGACTGTATATTCAGAACATTCTTGGCTATGAGATTGATTGTTTGCCTAATATGTATTGGGTATGCCTCTTATTGACTATCAGGCGAAGGTAGCTTATTGGAGTTCAGTTGTTCATAAAGTGCATAGATTACTCTTATCAAGTCTTCGATGGCCGACATTCCTATTTTTAGTATGTTGGTTTTTAAGATCCCTAGCAAGGTGGCTAGGATTTTGGATAGTACTCAATGATCCTTTTTTATGGAAGGGGTTGGAGGATACCTTCAAGTACAATTGGTCAAGTACAGTGAAGTTTGCAAGCCACAGATGGTTGGGGGGTTTGGTTTCAGAAACTGTACCAACATGAATGCGGCCTTTGAGGTTAAGCTAATCTTGGCGTCACAGTGGAGTAGGATTCTACAAAGCTAAATACTTGAAAATAACAAGGACAACTTATTAAAAGCGAACCTCACTCAAGGGTCTTGTATCTGGAACTTTCTTAGACCGTGTGCCGATTTCATTGCTGCTAGCATGAAGTGGGCTTCAGGTTGGACATAAGAGTAACTTTAGGCGGGATTATTGGTTGGAGGACTCCGCACTGTTGTCCTTGCCTGGCAGATACTTTGAAGATTGTGTTGGTGAGAAAGTTTATAACCAAATTTACCATGATAGCGGGCAGCGTTGTTGGAAATCCCTTCTGCCTCTCTTCAGGAACTTGTAAATGCTTGTAATGATCTTAAGAGAGTTATATAGATGGTCTTTGTTGGATAATGGTGGAGAAGACAATTGTTTAGAGATTTAAAGGTGGCGTTGAGGTGACTTGTGATGCCTAATAAATTATTTCAGCAAAGGTGTGATTTTTAGTTCTGCTAATGGGATTTGGCATAGGCTCCATCTTCCTAAGGCTAATACCTTACTTTGGATTGTATGGAAGCACAAAGCTCTTACTTGGGATAGATTGCAAGAGCTGGGTCATATTGGGCCTTCTAGGTGTATAACGTGTTTAGCTGATGCTGAGACCAATGGCCTCCTTTTTATTTTTTGCCCCTTTGTGAGACGGATTTGTTCTTCTTTTCGTAGTCGTTGGTATCTAGTTTGGGCTCTGCCAAAGGACATTCCGATGCTCCTTGACAGTTAAAGTTTTAAAAGTAAAAGCCATGGGCTGAAGTTCATCAGGCAGGTTGCCCCGACTTTAATCAAGTGGAATATTTGGCTTGAGTGGAATAGGAGAGTATTTCAGGAGAAAGTGGTGGATAAAGTTTTAAACAAAATAGAAAGCTTGATTGCTGAATTGGTCGAGGTTCATGTGAATAAATTGAAAATCAAAGACAAGAAGATGAGGCTACAACGGCATGGGCCAATGCTTGGCCTAGGTTCAAGTGGCTAGATGAGAAGAGTGAAGAGAAGACGAATAAAGAGGAACAATCAAGGTAGATTTACTCCGGATTATGATTGGATAAAGCTCAATTTCGATGATGGGGATTCTAAAGGCAATCTGGGGGAAGCTAGCAGTGTAAGTGTTTTCAGGGATTCAAAAGGGTAACTGGTTGGTCTCTTTGTTTCTGATTGTGGTGTTACTGTGAACAACATGGCTGAAGCTTGCGTGTTGCTTCACGTGTTGGTTGTCTCTTGCTAAGCGTATGAGATGGAGGAGGATGTGGGTTAAGAGCGACTCCAGTGTTTTGTTTGATCAATGCTACTACTCAGGGTAACGGGCTGAAGGATTGGAGACTTTGGTGTCATAGTTGAAGCTGTTTAACAATCGTCCAATAGAGACACTGCAAATTTTGGTGTTAATCTTCATCGGAGATGGGGTAGTCCAACAAGTTTGGTGATCTAATTTCCTCTATGAAGTTTTTAAAATGTTACAGAATGATATCAATTCTCACCTTCCAGATTTGTAGCTATTGTGTTGGTCACTAGTGGTTTGGATTGACTATATTATTCTGCTGCTGCCTATCAAGCTGTGCCACCTTTGCTGTTGGTTCCTTCTGGTGGTTATTGATGGGCCGTTTTCGCACTTCTGTATTTCTGTACAGCTTTTTTGATGTGTATTGTTGGTCAGGCTTAGCCCTCGCCTCTAAGATTCGGGATCCTATAACCTACATTTTAATTTAAAAAAGGATTTTGATACAAGTGCTGGCCCGAAAAACCTTACATTACACGCTCCAGCTACTTGTCCTTTCATCTTTTTATTCAAAACATTGACAAAATTTCTACAAATTGCTATTATGAACTCTTCAGCCAATTTTGGTCATGGATAAACTCGAACGAGGCTACTTTTGATTTTGGTTTGCACAGTAGCATGATTTAATTCTATTAGACAAATCCGTTTAAAGCATACTTGAAAAATTAGGCATTATGTATATTTTTCAACTCAATTTTTCTGAAAAAAACGTAGATGTCATAGATAAGCCTGAACAAATCAAAGAAGAAATTGGTAAGTTAATGCAAAGAATATTGATCAAAATTAAAAGAGCAAAATGGTAAGTCAATGCAAACAATATTGATCAAAATTTTAAAATATACCAAGTTACGAATTGATTTGTATCTTTCTTTAAACATTGTTTTTAACTTCAGCTACTCCTGTTGCAAGAGAGGTTTTTACACTTCAAACTTCATAAAGCAATCCCCAAAATGAAAAAGCAATAAAACAAATTCCCTTAGCATAGAAACTTAGAAGGAAAACAAATATTTTGCAGACCCATAGTAAGAATGTTTTCCATGGGATGCATGTTTGTAGGGCATAAATCTATTCCAGGAAAACACAGACATGGTTTCCACGGTGCAGAGATACCCACGATTGATTTAGGTGATCTGACTGACCAATCATACATTGCCAAACAGACGTATGAATGGCTAATTAGTCACCAAATGTCTCCATAAAAATACTAGCAAACGCATTAAACGACAAAGGCAAATTAAATCTCTGGAGCAAATTGTTGACCAACCTATCCCTGAAAAACAACAAATTTTAAAGCATTTTACAGTTGAAATAAAAAATGCTGCAGCTCACAAAAAACATAAGATCCGTTTAACCTAAAAAAACAGGTCATTTTCAGTCTGGCGACTGCCTTCTTCCCAATGATTTTTTCGTAGTTTCAATTCTCAAAATGAAAACCACGCAGTAGCAACACTCCTTTCTTTCTACTTTTTCACTGTTTCAATAAATAAAGAACCTAACAAATCTGCAGCACTTCACAAGGAAATCAGATGTACAAGATAAACACCAGTGAAAAGAATCAAAACCCTAGAACGAAAAAGCAAAATACAAAGAAAACACCGTTTCACATAACATCCCTCGAACTTAATGCATGCCTGCTTAAGAAAATTGTATGGGAATAAGCCATTGATCCCTTGAAAAAAAAAAGGAACAGTAATGACACAAGAAGGCCTGTTGCGCGGTTTGTTGAGCAGCCCTGGTATAATACCACTGATCCATTTTATAGACATGAGCCTGCGTGAGGCAATGTGTAAATCAAATATGTATTGCTAAGTATTAGAAAGAGGGGAAATGGAAGATTTCGATTTTGCATATGCAGGTCTTGCTTCCCTTCCACCTAAGACGCATTTTCATAATGTCCACTCCAACAAGCAAATATGTGCATAAAAAAACTTTTTTGCTTTACGTAAACAATAAGGCCTTGCCTGCCTAAGCGTTCCCTGTAACCAAAACTCATAAACCCTAGACAGCGTTGCTCTAGACTGAAACCCTAAACGCTCGACGGTCTGCTCAAGACACTACTGTTGGTGATAAGAAATATAAGAACCCTAAATGTAAGAGTAATGAATATAATATAGTTTATAGCCATAGCCAATGCTTCCGAAACCCTAAAATTAATAAACCTGTAAAAAATTGCAAACTCGTCATGATCAAAGACAATGAATGATTATTTCTGCAGACAGCCCATACTTCCAAAACCCTAAGGCCCCGTTTGTTTGCAGGAATTGGAAGTGAGACTTCCCGGTTTTGGGAGTGACACTTTCCGGTTTTGGGAGTGACACTTCTCGTTTTTGCAAATCCGCTGTTTGTTTCTCTAAATTGCAATTCTGGATTTGTCAAGTAAAACCAGGTTTAGACACCAAAATGAGTGGCA
>MU223423.1:1488919-1511066 GCA_018584345.1 Thuja plicata | reverse complement strand
GATGGATGTCAAATCTGCATTCCTAAATGGAATACTGGAAGAAGAGGTATACATTGAACAACCAGAAGGGTTTGTTGATCTAGACAAGAGAAACATGGTATGTAGACTACATAAAGCCTTGTATGGAATGAAACAAGCACCTAGAGCCTGGTATGAAAGATTTCACTCCTATCTCATAAGCATTGAATTTGTAAGAACAAGTGAAAACAACAATATGTATTTAAAAGAAGATATTAATGGTAATATTCTGATTGCTGAAATATTTATTGATGATATCGTATTTGGGGGTAATGACATGTTATGTAAATCCTTTGCTAATGAAATGAGCAAAGAGTTTAAAATTTCTATGTTTGGGGAGATCAAATTCTTTCTTGGTCTACAGATTCTTCAACAAGATGCAGTCATATATATCACACAAACCAAATACATCAAGTGTTGAAGATATTCAAGATGGAAGATTCCAAGCTAGTTGGAACACCTATATCAACCAGATGTAAGATGACAAAAGAAGACAAATCAAATGAGGTAAATCAAACCTTGTATAGATCAATGATTGACAAACTAATGTATTTTGTTCATACTAGACTAGATATAGTACATGCAATTGGAATAGTTGCAAGATTATCTGTTAATCCCAAAGAATCACACGTGACTGCTGTCAAGAGAATTCTGAGATATCTAAAGAACACCGAGGAATATGGTTTATGGTATAAAAGAGAAGGCAAATTTGAGCTTCGAGTCTATACAGATGTTGATTGGGCTGGAAACTTAGATGACCGAAAGAGCACAACTGGAGGAGCATTCTTCATGGGTGACAGACTTGTCACATGGATCAACAAGAAGCAAGGATGCATCTCACAATCTACTACAGAAGCAGAATATGTGGTTGTTGCTGCAAACTGCTCAAATATTGCATGGATCAAACAATTGCTAGAAGGTATGAATATGAAAATTCTTGAACTAGTGATTATCTATTGTGATAATACTAGTGCAATAAACATTTCTAAGAATCCAGTCATGCATGCTAAGACAAAGCATATTGCTATCAAGTATCATTACTTAAGAGAACAAGTGCAAGAGAAAGAAGTGATACTGGAATATGTTCAATCAAAGGAACAATTAGCTGATATATTCACAAAGTCATTGCCTAAAGATACATTTGAGTACCTGAGAAACAAACTAGGGGTCTGACCCTTGTCTATGGGTGAGTAAGATGACTAGGAGGCTGCATCAGCCTACACATAATCAGAAGACCATTTATGTTGATGCAAACACAGAGATGGACTGCAAAGATACAACTGTACATATTAGCAAGGTACATATCTACACTGAACACCAGAATCACTGTATTGTTGATGGATATGGAAATTCAAGGAGTATATTATAAAAAGGTGAAAGGATATAACTTTGGCATGATAAAATTTTACTTTGGCATTGTTGTCAAAGGGAGAGATTATCATTATCCAAAGGGAGATATTATCATTATCCAAAGGGATACAATATCCAGAATATCCAAAGGGAGAGATTACATATGAAATATCAATCATGACTATCATAAAGGAGAGATGTAACTTGTAAGGGAGAGAAGTATCGTGAAGGAAAAGATGACTTATTGCTGTCAAAGGAAAAAGAGATGATCGAGGAGAGGAACAGTCAAAGGGAGAGACAACATCATATTAGAGAAAGAATCAGAAGCTGCTACATCTATCTAGTGAAGGGATTGAAGATTAAAGAAAGGGACTCTGCAAGAAAAAAATCTAAGATATATGAGCTTACCGAGAGCCAGACATTTATATTGGCTATAGAAAAAAAATATTTGGGAGAGATTGATGAACTTCATCTGATATATTTCATATTGTATTATTAATAATATAGTGTGTTGCCATCAATGCCAAAGGGAGATATTGATGAACTATAACTAATTGAATGTTTGAAGGTGTTAAGTTGATGATCACCAAGCTACAGAAAGTTAATACAAGACATTAAATCAGTTAATTTATTGTATTGTCATTGATGTCAACTTCATATAATGTGATCAGTTATATACAAAGTGTCAAATACCTCAAAGAATCAAAGAGATAAAGATTATGCTTTCAATAAATGCATAAAATATTCGTATTCACTAAGTGGCTACAAACACTGACGGGCAGTGCACCCCGACGGACAGAGAAACCCGAAAGGAAAGTCACAGTGTTGCCCAAGCAAGAAACCCAACAAGCATTACTAACGAGCAGAACTTCACAGTGATGCCCGATGAATAGACAACCCCGACAGACAGACAACCTCGATGGAGATGCCCGAGGAGAACTGAAGTGTTGACCGAAGCTAAAAAATATTTAAAACACTGAAAGGAACTGAAGTTCAGAAACAAAAAAAGACTCAGCTGGCAACAACTAAAGAAGGAGTTAACTGGTTGTTAATATTTTTTTCATCAACAAGTTAAAGCCAAAGATAAGTGAAAGATTTAAAGATGTTTTATTCCAGTTGTTAAGGAGAAATCTATGGGATAAAACTGAAGTAAAGCTTTAAAGCAAGATTGGCTAGAATTGCGGATCACACCAAGAACAAGAAAGTCAAGAATTGATTAACGATGAAATCATGTATATAAAGAGACAAGCTAATTTATTGTGAATTAAGGGGTGAATAGAGAAAGAAGATGTTGAGGAGAAATTGATGAAGGAAGACTTCAATAAGACTTAATCAATCAAGCTGAAGAACAAAGCTAATTCTGCGGACACCGAGCAACAGAGAAGCACAACATCATCGAGAAAAAAGAAGTGGAACAAAGCTATTGAAAAGATACATTGATCAGAAAGGTATTATGAGCTTACACTAGATCTGAAAATCTGCAAAGTATAGTTGTATATGTGAACATATCATTTACTGTTTTAGTTTAAACATTGATTCAGAAATTCTCTTAACCGAGCAGGACTTAACAATCCTTTCTATATTGAGATACATCCCAAGGAGTATCAAAAAGTTTGGTCATGAAGATAGCATGAGATGCCAAATACCATTTGACAAACTATACTGGGTTTGGTCATAAAAGGTAGCATAGAGATGCCCGGTATCAAGTGAAAAACTATTCTATTTAAATCCTCTAACAAGGTCACACCTAACAGTGTGTTTGTAACCTCTAACATGGTTGGCTCTTCACCGGGCTCACTTCAGAAGAGTGAAAATTTTGGGTTACCGGTCCCAAGTTTTTTTTCCCTTAACAAGGTTTCCACATTAAAAATCCATGTGTCAATGTGTTTATGAGTCATTACTTTAGTGTTTTGCAATACACATAACTAATCTGGATTGATCGGTATACACTAAGTTATATACTGCATTTCGGTAAATAAAGGATTGCTAATCGGTAAACAGTAAGACTAAGGTTTAACAGTGAACTCTGAGCAGTAGTTATTTGTTGAGATTATTTGAAGGCATTCATCTTGTAGGACTAAAGATAACTAGAGGCTTAATATTGTGGTACTAAGTTTTTGGGTTAATTTATTGGAATATTTTTTAGGCCACTGATTCATCCTCCCCCTCTCAGTTATTCTAACAGGTCAATACAACAAATCATTACATTTGTGTAACATCAATGACAATATATAATTGAATAATTGTCTTCAACAAAAACATCAAAGAAAATAGTTAGAAAACTTGAAATTTAGATAGTATATGCATGTATATTAAATATTGCATGAAATCTTAATATAACTAAAATACAATAAGTATCATGTTTTTTTTATCATTTTGCACGAAAAGAATAAGAGTTATTTTTATGATTTGGCATATGCAATAAGTATTGTGTTGTTTATCTAGCTTGTCATTTCTAGGTTGATAGGCTTTGGGTATTTTTCGAGTATGAAGAATTTTGGGGAAGCATAAGCTTCGTGTTTGTGTGGAAAAATGTCTAAACCATGTTGTCGTCTCTTGGATTTGTGGATGACCATTGGGTTAGTGGAGGCCAAAGAATCCAATGAATGTATTACTTGTATTCTCATATAATTACGTGTATTATGGTGGTTAGATATGCATAAGAGCCTAAGTCACAGTCCTTGTATATCATATTCATGTACATTGTATTCTGGATTAGATACTTTTACATGTGAAATGTAATGTTTCATTCATATATGTTGAAAATGATTCATTTTCTTTACATATAAATGTGAATTCAAGTTAATATTTAATATTGTGATATATTTAAGGGTTTTGTAGCTTACATTTGGTACCAGCATTCTAGGTTTAACATTAGGGCCTTTATCTACTACACTAAGGTGCAAACCTTGATGTTGATCAATTCATAACCAACCATGGTGGACACTAGAAAAAATAACCACAATAGGTTGAGCAATGAGAAAAATGATAGGTGATGAGCCTATTTAATGGCTCTTTTATGTTATATGTTTTATGCTTCTAGAGGTTCTTATAGAAGGTTCCAAGACAGTGATAAGGTTTTAATGCCTTGTTTATGTGTTTTATGGTGACTTTCTAGATAACTCCCTAAGATTGCTATAATGGTTATAAACTTTTCCTCTATTTCCTTTTTGGTTGAATGATTCAAACCTAATATATGACTCATGTTTCTATGTGAAATATTCATGTTAATTATGCATGTGAATGGATGAATGTTTATTCTGATGTTATATATATATATATATATATATATATATATATATATATATATATATATAGTGCACCCTAATAATGACATGCAGAAGTATAAACTAGCAGTCAGAGACCTTGCAACAAGGAGGTTCTAACAAGTCAACCATTTGAATACAAATCCCAATCTTGAAGAAGTCATCAACCATTCTCAAACAGGCCTTAAAATGTAATAATGGAACCTCAACGATCATCTCTGAATTAGAGTAGATTTAGGGATATTAGTTATGCTAGATTCTCTCTGTAATGGAAACAAATTTGATTGTTTCTCTCTAGGAGCATAACTTCATGTTTTATGCTATAATAAAGTAGATTCCTCCTTTTAGCATGGGAGAGGACTTGCTGATAGATAAGGTTAGTTAGAGTTTCCTTTCTATAAATAAGTTTCAGGTAATCTTTCTCAAGAGTTAGAACTATAGTTATTATAACTTTCAGTTTCCAGTTTATAGAAAAACAGTTTTCAGCCATTAATATGTAACAACACTTTGAATCAATAACATGATATTTGAGTTTGGAAGTATATAGTTGACTTTTGAGAAGACTCACTAATGAGACCTACTTAGTGAGTATTTTATATGCAGCACTTAGAAGTTATTTCACATGCAATAGTTAGTTGATGTCTTGATAGTTGATTGTTCTTCCAACCACTGGAAATCCCTTCTTGTGATTGTTCCTGCAGCCAAAGAAGATAGAGTAGTCCCTCTTTTTTTGTCAATGCATTTCATTTATGTTATTAAATTGGATTCAACATAGATGATATTTTTTATTGAGTGTTTCCATTATTTCCTTTCCATGCACTTTGTTTCTAGTATTGTTTCCTTTTCAACTGTAGAAAGCATGGCTACAAAATGAGTTTCTAGCACACATAAACTTTGTTGACCCATTTTAAGTAATAATTCCTTGGGTTGACAAGAAATGAATCTTTCTAATGACCCAATAGCTACTTAGAATGGATGGATAATCCCTAAGTTAAGATTCTGTGGCCTAGTTACTGAACCATTAAAGGAGACCAACCTTTTTGGCATCGTTGTCGGGGATGGTGTCAAACTAGGAAAAGAATTGTAGTAATTTTAGCAAATTTTTATTTTCAGTAGATCAGAAGTTTGCTCCAAGTTCAGCCTTCATTTTACTTAAGTAATGACCCACTACTGTTACTAAGTTAACATCGCATTCATACAAAAAGAAGAAGAGATTCTCTAGGGAGATTTCTTCCCGATGACCCTTATCCTGATAACCAACTAAGTGATCTCTTCAATCATCTCAAAGAAGAAGAAGAAGAAGAGATATACCTTTATGCTGATATATTTGCCAAATTATATAATCCTCCACTTGCAGAACTAGTTGATCCAAATCCACTTGCTTTGGTAGTCTATCAAGAAAGGATGGCTGTAAATAGGGCTAATCATCCAACTTTTGAGTTCCCCATCACTGACCAAAATGATATTCATAACCTCAAGAACATTCTTACTTCATTCCTTCCTAAATTCCACGGTATAGTTTTAGAGGACCCAAATACTTTCCTATTTGAGTTTGACATCCTTTGTAGGAGATATGACTACACCACAGATTCTCATAGGCTTAAGTTGTTCCCTACTACTCTAAAGGAATCAATGTGCTGAGATGGTTTATGGGTTTATGAAGGGGCTCTGGGGATAGTTTGGATGCTATCAAAGCAACATTCCTTGCTAAGTACAAGGAATATTGAAGAGGCAATGATATGAGAGGGGTGATATATTCAGAACACAACAAAAATAATATGAGAGTTTGGAGGATTGCATTTCAAGGTTCCTATTCAATTTGTAGAAGTCCCCACGTCATCAACTTAATGAAGAGTCTCAAAAGTTTCTCTTCCTTAGGGGGGTCCATGAAAGTTGTATAGAAGCCTTAGACTTGATGGGAGGAGGTGACGTCAATCAAGCTCCTTGGGATTATATCTAGAAGATATGTCAGAAATATTCCAGAGTAGTTGTCAAGAAAGGAAGAGGATACCAATCTAGTGTGGGCAAATATACCACTAATGGAGTCTTAAGGATGGAAATCACACATTTGTTGTCAGACTTCAAGCAAGACGCCATGAACAATATGGTTGCTTAGCTAGACACACTTCAAGTCAAGAATAAGCATGGGGAGGTAAAGGCAATGTTAGCATAATATTTTTCTCACTGGAGACAAAAGAAGAAGGACCGCAAATGCAAAATGGTGGCCAATATTGAAAGCAAACAAATTCCACCAGAATTCAAGCTAATTGAAGGAGATGATGACCAAAGGACGCCATGGGATCCAAGGAAAGGTATGCCATAAGACCCCTTATCTTTTAGTGGTCCTTATTCAAATGCATATGTTGGGTGCCAACAAGAAGTTGAGTCCACTTTTTGGCCAAAAAGTGGAATTGTTTTTCTTGTTTGTTCAAATTTGTCCTCTTTGACCTAAATATTTGAAGCACTTAGAGATTATATCTTAAAAAATGCCAGTAATAGAAATTATAGAATTTAAAGTCTACTTTCCAAATATGTAATTTATTTGAATACCCAGATGATAAAATTCTATTTTTAATAGGCATTACTAAAAACTACATTTTAAAAGTCACTATTTAAGGACCGTACTATGCTCGTGTAAGCAAAATTTAACCTTTTCTCTAAATCCTTTTAGGGGAATGGTATGTAACATAGTTAATATATTTTTATTGAATAATTTTTTTACTAATTTTTTGTTGGGCATCATTTTTGTTTTTAAAATTTCTTGTGTATGACAAGCATAATTTGACCTAAAAATATCAATTTTTTAATTTTTTTAAAGAGTGTAGAATTATCTATATAGTTTGATGTCATATAAGTTTTTTTCAAGAAACTTTCAAATAAAGAAGTTATTAAAATAACAAGAAAGCATGTCATCTCTAGTTGGTAGACTTGTTTCAGTAGAAATTTATTGAAAAATAGAAAAAATAATCAAAATTAAAAACAAATTAAAAATATGTTATTCTGCATAGTCTGATCTATAATGTTTTTTTTTTGTCAAAAAATTCTACATAAAATTCATTTTGATTTGTGACCAAAGTGTAATTTTTGTTTGCAAAGTGAGATGGCCTCCAAGGTTTAGGTCAAACTAGATCCAAAGCTAGGGGTTGATTGACCAAGTATGTTCCTAGAGCTAAACCTGAAGCAATTTTAGTGGAAAAATTTCAAATTTTAAGGAACATGGTCCTTCTTAACAAACATTACCTTGTTTTAGGAACATGACCTCGTTCCTTTTTTATACGTTGGAAATTTGGGCAAAATATAACAGTGTCTCATTTTGAAATGGGGTAATGTTCCTAAAATGGAATGCGACCCCATTTTGAAATGGGGCAATGTTCCATAAAAGGAACGTGACCTTGTTTCATAATGGGGTAGCGTTTCATTTTTTACCATTTAAAAAAATTTTACTAAGAATTTTTTTGCAACAACAAAATTGTACTTGGAGTGCGAATGACAACGATGGATTGTAATTTTTTTGTGTGTTTTTGGTCTTGTTTATGCAATATTCTATTCACTATTGGAAGGAATCAATGACTGGGAGCATCTTGGAGAATTTTTGAAGGACTCAACCATTTAAGGTATTCTTATGATTGATTTCAATTGTCAATCATGAGATCTAAATAACGTCAAAAGATGAAAGAAAGGGGGGTTATGACCTCAAGGAAATTCAAGCAGAGAAAGAGAAAGAAGCCAGATTTTAAAGAGATAGAAGAATTAAGATGCACCAAATGAATAATAATGAAGCTTTTGGACCTACAACAATTGAAGAGAAAAACATTATAAATACCATGGGGAATACGATGGATGAAAAAGATGCAAAAGTCATAGAGGTGAAAGAAAAAGAGAATACAATTATAAACAATAATGCAAGTACATCTTTGAATGCACCTTTTAATGATGTAGAAAATGTGATAATAAACACGATTCCAGGTACATCTTCAAATTCACCTTTGAATGATATTGAAACTATGATTATAGATGATACCCTTTATGGAGATTTATTACAAGCTTATACTTGTGTTGAAATTGGTTCAATTCCTCACATAGTTCTTCAAAGAGCTCATGAAAATGAAAATCCCCCTAATGTTTTTGAAAATGAAAATCTTTTTATAGGTGCAAATGAAAATCCTCCTATTGTTGAAATTGAAAATCCTTATGTTGTTGAAAATGAAAATCCTTATGTTGTTGAAAATTAAAATAGAATCCAGGCTTCCCTAGATGAAAATGAAAATCCTTTTCAACAAGGTGTAACAAAAAATTCTAATGATGTTGATAATGAAAAGTAATTTTTGGAAATTGAAAGTAATGTTTTGTATGGTCTTTTTGGTAAGATATCTTGGAGGCAGATAAAAAAGTATGCTAATAAAATATACAAAAAAAACATTTATCAAAATTTTTTTTTATTTCAATGTCAACTTGCGATTCAATTGATGAGAATGCAAAAAATGAGAAAAGTAATGAAAAAGTTAGGCATTTATGTGAAGAAAAATAAAAAAGATGCATCAGTTAAACATGCTATATCTACTAGTGCTAGTGTCATTGAGTCTATTGAAAAAAAAAGCACAACACACCTCAAAACCTGATCTTGTTCTTGAATGTTGAGATTCTAGTCTGCTGTGAGGAGATTAGAGAAAAATATCCTAGCTTCCCTCCTTATATCCTCTTCCTTTTTCATAATAGAATTGTTGGAAATCAGATTAGAAATCCTGTTAGTAGCTTTATGCTTAAGGGTAGTCATATGAAAGAGCCTAGTATTCTTATCACCAACATTCAACCATAGAGATCTAGATCTCTGCTTCCATAGTTCCTCTTCCATAGAGACAATATTATGATATCTTGTCAGGACCTCGTTCTCCTCTACTATGGAAATATTGGTATATCCTTCCTCTTGGATCCTATCTTTAATTTCCTTTAGATCCATCTGAACATCACTTTTCATTAGGAAAATATCCCCAAACACTTCTTTATTCCATTTTCTAACATTATCTTTAATGTTTCTCAAAATTTTATCCACTATGAACAGAGCAGTACCTTTTACATCTATATTCCACCAAGTAGCAATGTAGGATTCTAGATGGGGATGAAGAGTCCATATTTTCTCAAACCTGAAAGGGAAATTGCGTTTACCAGATACGGGCTCCACAACAAAAGAAATAGGAGAACGATTAGAGCCCATCCGATGTAGAGAAGACATATTACAATGATACTAAGAGAACCATTCATTCGAAATAAGAGCTCTGTCTAATATCACTTGAATAAAATTATTTTCATTCTTCCTATTGGACCACGTATACTTAGCTCCTTGAAGCTCCAAATCATGAAGAGCTTGAGAATTAATGAAATCCGTAAGGTCCAATCTATTGTCCAACTGAGAAGGGATACCACCAAATATTTTAGTATCCTTAAGAGGGGTATTATAATCCCCCATGATAATCCATCTCTCCTTAACATAGTTACCTCTTACCTTTTCTATTCTTTTCCAAAATTTATTCCTGCCAGTCTTAGAATTAGGAGCGTAGATGTTAACTAAAATCCAAGAAGTACCATCCCTAATGTGATTGAAACTAACAATAGCTAAATTATTCTCTTGGAGGATAGGAGTACCCACTATATGCTCCTTGTTCCAATTAATAACAATACCACCCGAGGCTCCCTCAGAACTGCTCCCAAAACTACCTCCATTTTTGAAAATCTTGATACATTCTGCCTTATATTTGGGCATCTTCGTGTCTTGAATAAGAATAATATCAGGTTTTTGATCTCTAGAAAGATTCCTTAAAACATCTTATTTATGATAACTATTTAGTCCTCGAATATTCCATGAGATGTTTTTCATTTTTTCTTTAGTGAGCAAACCTCCTGGATGGTCAACTAGGTCCCATCTGCAATATTCTTGTTAGCTTGTTGCTCCCTAATTTTTCTAGCCGACCTTCTTCCTGGAGTGGAAAGCTGAGATCCCACATTCACTTTTGATTTATTTCTAGTGCAAACAGATGAAAGAGGGATATTTTTGGTTGTACCTTTCTTTTCTTTCTTCTTATCCGTCACCACCGTAAATGGGACTTCATCTTCCAAGGGGAGGGAGATAAAACCCAAACCTTCCGCTAAAGAGTAGACACTTTCCCCAACTACCACATTAACCAACTTATGAGGTGAGGGCTCCTCAGTGAAAGAGGACTTGACCAAATCAACATTCCTCTAGGTAGAGGATTTTAGAGAGGGACTAAAATTTAGAATATTGCATTTTTTAGCATCTTTAAAATATTTAGACCCTAACACCATATCATCTCCCTCATCATCAGACAGGGAAAAGGTGGCCCCATTACACAATTTCTCATTAATTTCTCCTTCCTCCAGAACCTGGTATGGAAGACACCCATGAAGAAACTCTTCCGGTATAACATTATTCTCCTCCCCAATAATGCTATTTCCACCCAATTTATCATATCGAGGAGAAACTTCTTCAACTGAAGACTTAGCACAATTATTACCAAATATCTCAAGAGTATAAGAGATAATCTCTAAGCCATTGAATTTACCTTCCATGTCCTCTAGGATTGAATCATCCTTTGGTATTTCATCACTGTTTGATCCTTCTCTTGGGTTTTTAACTTTCTAGATCCTCCTAAAAGTCGCGGGTTTTCCCATACCATTAAAATCCTATTCCTTTAGGGGTTTAGAGGGACAAATTCTGGCCCAATGCCCCAATTTATTGCAATGGAAACAAGCAAAAGGGATACTTTCATAAACTATCTCCTGGGTCGACTTCCCCAGTTTAGAAACAAAATCCACAAATGTAGGCATATCGACACCTTGTTCTATCCCAACACATATTCTAGCATATTTCAACTGCCTCCTATCAGCCGTAACTGGGTCAATAGGGAGGAGTTCATTAAAAGAGCTAGATATACCAGAAAAACATCTTCAATCCAATATTCAAGAGGAAGTATAGGGAAACATACCCATAACAGAGCTTGAACAAAGAAAGAGGAGCCATTCAGATCCAAATTAGGAGACCATTTATGTAAAACTAATGTAGTTTTACCTAGTAACCACAGACCAACACATAGAATGGTTTCCATATCTTCATGATAGGAAAAAGAAAAAGAAAGAAAGCCCTTATGCATCACTAAAATGTCCACCTATCCCTTAAGATTCCATTTCCACTTAGCAAACACCCTGATAACATCAATATTGGGTCTAGGGCCAAGAAATTTACTGATTAGGGAAGATGCCATAGAAGCTATGTTGTGGTCATAAACAACATCAAAGATAGAAATGTGGACAATAACAACGTCAGGGATAGCAATAGAAAACTTCCTAGAGGCCAAATCTGAAATATTACGGACTTGGGGAAAAGATGACTTGCTAGAAGGCTTTTTACAGAAAAGAGCTGACCAAGAATTAGGTTTATCACAATCTATCTTGGGTAGGGTCCCCATGTGGAGATCATGATGCCTGACCCCACCAAGGATTTCTAAGAGCACCCTCACACACCTCTGAAGCTTTATCTGAGCCATCATCAGATCCTGTGATCTATTGTCCTTCTCCTGAAACTCCATGAGATGAGCTCACAGGAAAATTACCGCCTTGGGTAATATTTGAAAATGATGTTCTTGCCTTGTGCTCCATCCTTGTATCCCACCTTATGCTCCATCCATCCTTGTATGGGGAACAACAATATTATGACTCTATGTGGGAAAGGTTATATTGACATTGATGACAATTCATTCAATGATGTACTATGTGTTCCATCTTTGTCCTCTAACATTCTCTCTATCTATCATATTACTCATAGTGGGACATGAAATATAGTTGAGTTGACATGAGATTCAATGCACATCAGAGACAATGAGACATGCAATATTTTTTCAATAGGGAAAGTTGATCATTCTTTCCACTTGTACTCTTTCTCTCATTTTGGTCCACCATATCCACTGTCAGAGAATCACTCTCTTTCTTCATGAGAGCCTATTGAGGTGAAGTCTGTTGGGATTAATGGGAAGTATGTACTGATAGGGGAGGGGTGAATAAGTGCCTCTAAATTTTTTGTATCCCTTTTTCAATTAACCTTTGTAATCAATTGTATATCCATTCAATCTGATCTATACTATCTTGATGTGAGTTATATCAATTCATAACATTAACATACATGTGAACATTCATTAAAGTAATTTGACACATAACACAATATATGATATCGTAGAAAACTCTTGCGAGGAAGTAAAAACTACGGTGGGGATGGCACCCACAAAATCTTCACTATCTGCAAATTGGAAGGGGTTGGTTAAGGCTTACAATTTGATCACTTATGGTGATCTACCCTGTTAGAAGTATCGGTGGAGACCTGTTAAAGTCTACTTTGTTAAGATTTTTAGCAACACTGTTGAGTGTGCACTCGGTTAAGAGATTTGTTGTTGGACTATTAAATCCACCTTCCTTGAAAGGATTTTTACACTTTGCTCCACTTGTTAGAATAATAGAAAATTACAAATTGACCTGGTAAATGCAATCTCCTATTGCTGATACAGATCCAATTTAGTTTATATGAAAAAGATTATCACCTAATTGTGATTGAATAATACCTTTGATTCTCGGTATGCTCTGTTTTTGGTTCTTGCTAACCAAATTCACCTTTTGTTGTTCTTGTTCTTGAAACTCTCAATTTGATCCATAAATGTGCTCATTTGATTCATTCATGTTCTCATCTCTCTTCACATAGTTAATAATGAATGATTGCATCATCTATTTATAGATGGATTGACTTCATCAAGTTTCGATAAAAACAATGTTAACTCTAAGATCATG
The DNA here is from genome assembly GCA_018584345.1 of Thuja plicata. Classification (NCBI taxonomy): domain Eukaryota; kingdom Viridiplantae; phylum Streptophyta; class Pinopsida; order Cupressales; family Cupressaceae; genus Thuja; species Thuja plicata. The sequence goes on along the minus strand of MU223423.1, from coordinate 1,497,588 downwards.
TTTACAAGTTGTACCTAGATCTCCTAGTCTATATGTTTTAAATGAGTTAGACTAATTAAAGCACTTACATTCATGTATCTTGTCCCTAAAGAAATGGATTTAAAACAAATAAATATCATATAAATAGAATACACTTTCTTTATCTGACGTGGAAGTTAGATCCACTTTTTGCGGGCTGCAACTGACTTTCAGTTCTGTCTATCGGTCATGCTTGACTGTCCTTTGGTTTTGTTCTATCGATTGCACATTAACTATCTTTTTGGTCTGCATTGTATCTTGCATGTCGGCTTCCTCATTATCTTTTTGTCATTGCATTTTCGATTTACACACTAAGTTGTGTCGTCGGTTCTCGTTGCACTTAGTCATCTTCTGTGATCTCTTAATATCTGATCTTCGGTTTGCTCAGTCTTGTCTTTCGGTGTATGCTTATCGAAAGCGTTGTTTGCATACTAATAGAAAATTAATGTCATCAATCTCCCCCTTTGACATTAGTATCAAAAATTGATATGTACAAAATACTAACAAAATATTAAGTATATACAACATATATAATCCTTAGTCATTTAATGACTCCCCCTATGTATATGCCGGTATAACTGTACATATGATATATTTCCTTCTACATATCATTTTCCATATGAATAAACATATACATATTTGCCATTTTCCCATCTGAATGAATGAATGAATACATATCGTTTTCTCTTTTTGTATTTTGTACTCATATCATTTTCCCCCTTTTTTGATATTAAGGGCAAAGGTCTTTACCTTAGAGCTTATAAAAAACGTGGGAGTGTGAAGAATTCATGTCTTCCATCATTTTCTCCCATTGTTCTTTGAGGTTCTCCAGAGCCATGTGCTTGAGTATGATCTTTGAGTGCATGTCATAGATGTTGTCTGCTATAGACATCTCTGGGGTTGCTATCAGTTGCCTTGCTGAACTGATGTGCTGTTGGAGCAGTGTAAGGTTTGGTAGAAGTTGAGCTTGGAGCTCAGTTACTTCTTCCCTAAAATGTGTTTCTACCTCCCATAGTTCCTGCCTTAACCTTTTTATCTCAATTATCTTCTCCTAATGTAGTTTGACTGCAGTGTCTCCATCGATGGTTAAGCTTTGTGCACTATTTGCTAGATTTGTATCCAGTTTTGCAATATTTTCACTATTCTCTTTGGTGAACTTGTCTATTGTGCTCAATTTTTGAATCAAGGCTATAGCTTCAGATATGACTGGGTCTAATTCAGTGATGAATTCTGATAGCTTTACCTTATTTACCGCCATTTCTTGGCTGATGTTCTCAATGAGTTTTTGTTGGTACTTCATCTTGGCTCTCTCCTCTATTGCCTTCTCAACATCAATATTCTGAGTTGTGATTGTGTCAGTGAGGGTAGCTAATTGATCTAGTATGGGCTTGTTGTGATCAATATCAACATCGGGTACAATTTGATGTAGTATGTGTTAGAGTAATAGTCTATCGGGGTTACTAATTTAAATCATTATGATCTAATTAGTAACTTCCCCATTCACTCTAGTTTGCTTAAGCTAACCTTAGGTAGTTTCTATTTCTGTTAGTTTCCCTTTTTAGGGTTTCGGCATCCTTTATAAGGATTGTCCGCTTTGTAATTCATAAGGAGTTTATTCAGTATTGTTGATAATATAGAAATCATTCTTTTCAACATGATGTCTCCTCTGGATTTTTGGCCGCCTTAGATCCTTCTCTCTTCTGTCTTCTTCTTCTGTGTAATAGTCTTTGCATGCAGGTGATCTTGGTTGCATTGCGTTTTAGCAACAGTATGTCCTGTGTTGTCTCCAATACCATGGAGTCCCTGTGCTGTTTCTTCAGCTTCTCCTGTAATGCCTTTCTTTGGCATATTTATCCATATTCTTGTAATGCTTCAAAGTCAAGTGTAGATGGGTCACACTTTGGCATTTCTATAAGTTCATCCAATGTGACTTCCATCTTATTCTTCTTCTTCTTCTGTGAATCACTAGAATGTAAAACCATTGCCAATGTCTCGGCCTTCTCAGTTGTGCTTGATGAAGTGACCTGTTGTGCTTCTTTTTGCTGCCTTGCGTCGGTTTCAGCTTGTTGGGTGTCAATAGATGTCTCCACATTCACCTTAACATCATCGGTAGAATGCTTGTCGGTTTCCTCAGGAGTACCATCTGTAGGTTTGTCTCCTTCATCGGTGTCCTTTGCTTCATCAGTCTTTGTTTCTTCATTGTTGTCTTGTGTATCTGCATCCTTTTCTTTATCTCCTCTAGTAACCTTATCAATGTTGGTTACATATTGAGCATCTCTGATGTCTTGCTAACCATCGATGTTTTCTTTGTTTTCCTCTTCCCCTGCATCCTTGGGAGTATCCTTCTCAGGTGACTTGCTTGATTCTTGTAGGATATTAATAGCTTGTATCAATATTGGCATGTTGCCTGGAATATTCACTTGTGCAGTGTCAATTATTGTGTTCTGCTCATCGGTTTTGTCCTTTGCAACAGTGACATCTTCATCTTTATTCACTTCCTCTGCTGGGTCATCAGTAATGTCAATGACATTAGTATCCACACTGTTGTCATTTGTGGTATCTGGCCATGGTTCATCTGCAACATCTGCTGGCTTGTTGCCAGTTGTTTCAACTTCTTCTTTGTCTAACTCAATAGATGTGTCATCTTGAGTTGCCTTTTCAACATCTTATTGTTGAAGGTCTTTGTCAAGGCTTTCCTCCTTAGTAGGTCTATTCATAATCTTGCGCCATTTCTTGTGGCTGTCCTGTTCAAGCTCTATAAGCTTTCCTTCAAGAAATTTGTATGCTCTTAGCTTCGGTGAGAACTCCTTTTTGTACTTCTCCATCATTTCATCTATTTCTACCTTCTTTGATTCAGGTGGCATGAGTGAAAAAAGTACTCTTTCTCTTATCTCTTTTTCATTTTTCAAGGCAAATGTCCAACGAGAGTATAGTCTATCCAAGAGTTCCCTTGGTACATAACTGCCTTCAAACTGAATCGGTACATATTTAAACTTGTACATTTTAGCTATGATGACGTCCTCTACCTTATTCTGATATTCTGGGTCTAACTTCAACCATCTTTTGATCTTTGAATTTGATATAGATCCAGAGTTTGCAATAGATTTGCATATGTCATCAATAGATTCAGGAGTTTGTACCTTGACACTTTTTGCTTCTACAACTTCATCCTGCTTGGTATCTTCAATGTCCTCTCAAGTTCTGATGAACTTCCTTCCTCTTTTGTTTTTCCCTCTCTTTGGTACGGCAACATTCCTTTTGTATGTCCTGACCTTTCCTTTCTTTAAAGGTAAAGGAGTATAATCCTTTGATGTTTGGCTTCTTGTCCTAGAAGTAGCTATTGTCCTTGGATTTTTAGTTGGTGGAGGAGGTGGTGAATCTGACTCTGTTTCCTTGGAGTCATCCTTTCCTTCATCTTTACCAACAGATAGATGTTCTTCAGTTTCTTCCTTCTGTTCAACTTCTTCATCCTATTCAGCTTCTTCCTCGGTTGCTGACAGTATCTTTTTGAGATTCTTCACCATTTTGTCCTTCTTTTTGATAATTTTCTTAACAACTAGGCCAAATTTTATTCTTGTCTTGGCCTCTTCATATGTTCCAAATTTCATTTGTTTCTTATCCAATGGTTCATTGATCAAGGCATCAATTGACTTAGTTGCAAGATCAATGCTGATCTCATACTCTAATGGTTCTAGCCATATTTTCCTTGGTACAACAGGCTTGATATATGTATTGTCTGTATCAACCATGAAGCATATCTCATCCTTATACTTTTCAATGAGTTGCTCGGGGAATCTTACCCTCTTTTGCATTCGGTCTTTGAATACATTGAAGTATTCATCCATAACTGTCTCAAAGTTATATCCCAGTGTGGCTATGTGCTCACTGATTTGCATGGTGACCGGTTTGGTGCTGTCCCATTTCACATTTCCAACTGATGGGAATTTTTCTTGAAAATAAAAGAAAGTACACGTTATTTGTTAGCCAAAATTACATGTGTTTGACTTTGCATTCCTGATAGTATTTAAGTTGTCCTTCAACTGATTTAGGAGTAGTTCAAATAAATCTAATTATGTTCCCTTCTTCACAATTTTAAATGCTGTGTCCACTTCACCTGATGCTATGTTGTTCAATCTGCTTGCTTGGAAGAATTTGTAGCCTAGAACGCACGCACCGAATTTGATCTCATCATCGGTTATTGTTGTAACTTTTAGTCCTATGCCATCCCATTTGGCTCCTCTCATCTTCTTGGTCTCGGTCTTAGGTGTATGTTTGAGTGCCTTTAATTTCTTGATTATGGGGTAACCGATGACCACATGAATGACATCTCGGGTTATCACCTTTAGTTCATCAAACCATAGCTTGTTGTTATGCATTCAACTTAGCACTAACCAAATCCACTCAATTTTGAAAACCTTCAGGAACATTAGGGCATTGGTGAGCCCTTTTACTTCAATGTGCTTGTGTTCATCTTTCAGTGTTCCATCTTCATTACACGACTTCTTATAAGCTTCTTCAACCTCTGAAGTTCCTATTTCTGCAATCTTGCAGTGTATGAAAGATCGAACGTCTTCCACGAGTAAAACCCTAGCTGGTATGTGTGAAAATGCTCCAGCGTCGTCAAGTTGTGAGGCAACCTCAGGATGGATCTTGTAGTTAGGTTCCTCACACGCTGAATTCTTGATGAGTTTGAACTCATATTTCTTTGCGTTCTTAGATTCCACGATTCTTGATGTTGAGGCCATTTTCAATTTTAGGGCTTCCTGCATAATGCATAAATTCAAAATTATCGGTTATGTAGAACTTACTATTTGTGCTTGCAAATTTTTTTGATCTGCTAGGAGTACTAGTGGTCGATACGTGGTTGCTCTGTAACTTAGTTGCTCTCTGCTCAAAAATCACCTTGGTTGCTCTACTCTGGTTGTCGTGACAAATGAGTTGTTCCGCTGCCCTATTTATAGTCGTTGCCCTAAAATGTGTGCCATAAATGCTTACCAACTCCTCGGTGTATGAAGACTGAGTTCGTCGGTGAAGGCTTTACTTTCCTTTGGTGACAACATAGCGTTTCAGAGCAGTCGTTAATTCTTTTTCTTTTACCAATAGGTTTAGGTGTCCCTGACAACTTGTTCATTTGCTTGTTTACTGATGAGGCTCGGTTTATACTTAGCAACTTTGCTTTTAACTGACGCTTCTCGATAAGTGTAGACAGTCTCAGTTTTAAGTGTATACCGATGAGTTTCAATATATATGCCCGAAAGCATAGTTATCACAGATTTTAACAAGTAATACCATGATGCATCTTTCTTATGCTAATTTGGCATTATATCAACATATTATGGAACTGATGTAAAATGATAACTAGGGTAATGCAGTTCCATACTTACTTGTTCTGCTTAGGTGGGGGTAGTGATGTCACCAAATCCATTGGATGGGGTGTCACCATTTGCATTGCTCGTTCCAGCTTCATCATTGCTTGAAGCTTTTCTCCACATTTTGTCTCTTGCCCTCTGGATGTCTTCAATGGTGTTTCCATTGGGATATGTGCTTGTCTCTGTCATTCGGTCTCTACAGTCTTTCTTGAGATGACCAACTTTGTGACAGTGTAAGCATGCCATTCCGGGGTTAGTCCAGCCTCTAGACTTTCTAGTCCACTGTCTCATATAGTTTGAAGCAATGTGACCATATCTTCCACATGTTGTACAGTTTTTCCAAGTATTATAGTCCCATACATATTGATTACCGACTCTCTTCGGTTGATAGGGAGTTTCTTGACCTTTAGGCTTCCATGCTTGCCTTTTCTTTTTCCAGCATTCAAGAGTTGTGTGCCCATTCATTTTGCATGTAGGCTAATACTTGTCCATGAAGGTTTCCTTCTTTGGTTGTTTCATCTCAGACTTATATTCATATGCTTTATGTCCTTTCTTGTTACATTTATAACGGAATCCTATGAATGAAGATGTAGATTTAGGAATACCTTTCATTTTGCCTCTGCATACATTTGATGTATTTCCTTGCTTTCCACAGTGATTGCATGTAAGCTTTCTTGGTATTGAATTTGTATAAACATTCTTTGGATCAGTTTGATTTGATGATTCTCCATTCTCGGTAAAACCTAGACCGGTATTGTTGTTGACTCTTCATTGTCCTTCAAGAAAATCATCCATTCTTTTATTGCTTTCTTCAACTTTCTTGATAATTTCATTATGTTGTTGCTGAATTCTTATTTCATGCTTCAACTTTTCATTCTCATCCCTTAGTTCACTGATAGCTTCTACTCTTTCAATGAGTTCAACATTTAATCTATTTGCCTCTTGACTCATAAGAATAATATGATTTGTTATCTCATGGTGATGCTCTGCAAGTCTTTGTATTTCAGACTCTTTTTCTTGTAGCTTTTCAGTATCTTTCTTCTATCATCAATAGCTAGTGTTGTTTCTTTCTCAGCCTGTCTAGCATTGTTCATGACATCAATCATCCTTACCATATGTGTCTCTTGACCGATTTGCAGAGATTTAACTTGTCCAGCCAGATGTAGATTGATTTTAGTTAGGCTTGTGATGCTTTCTTCTGATGTATCTGATGCTTTTCTCATAGTTGATCCTGAAGACTCAAAGAAATCTAGTATCTCTTCCTCATGATAATCTGTCTCATTACAACGAGATGCCATATTATTTCTTTCATCTAGCAGCTATCTCATATTGATTCTAGCTTCTTTATACTGTTCATAAAACATTTGAATTTCAAGCTTTTTATTCTCAATATTTTTATCAAGTCTGTACTTCTCCATTGTATGATCTTTTCTCTTAAGCCTTTAAGCTTTCCAAGAAGAGACTTAGCTCTGATACCAATTTTTGGGATTAATGGGAAGTATGTACTGAGAGGGGAGGGGTGAATCAGTACCTCTAAAACTTTTGTATCCCTTTTTCAATTAACCTTTGTAATCAATTGTATATCCATTCAATCTGATCTATACTATCTTGATGTGAGTTATATCAATTCATAACATTAACATACATGTTAACATTCATAGAAAAATTCATGAAAGTAATTTGACACATAACACAAGATATGATATAGGAGAAAACTCCTGTGAGAAAGTAAAAACAATGGTGGGGATGGCACCCACAAAATCTTCACTATCTGTAGGTTGGAAGGGGCCGGTTAAGGTTTACAAGTTGATCACTTCTGATGATCTACCTTGTTAGGAGTATCGGTGGAGACCTATTAAAGTCTACTCTGTTAAGAGTTTTAGCAACACTGTTGAGTGTGCACTTGGTTAATAGATTTGTTGTTGGACTGTTAAATCCACCTTCCTTGAAAGGATTTTTACACTTTTCTCCACTTGTTAGAATGATAGCAAATTACAAATTGACCTGGTAAATGCAATATCCTATTGCTGATACAAATCCAATTTAGTTTACATGAAAAATATTATCACCTAATTGTGATTGAATAATACCTCTGATTCTCGGTACGCTATGTTCTTGGTTCTTGCTAACCAAATTAACCTTTTGTTGTTCTTGTTCTTGATACTCTCAATCTGATCCATAGATGTGCTCGTTTGATTCATTCATGTTTTCCTCTCTCTTCACATCGTTAATAATGAATGGTTGCATCATCTATTTATAGATGGATTGACTTCACCAAGTTTTGATAAAAACAATGTTAACTCTAAGATTAGGTTTACAACTTGTACCTAGATCTCCTAGTCTATGTGTTTTAAACAAGTTAGACTGATTAAAGCACTTACATTCATGTATCTTGTCCCTAAAGAAATGGATTTAAAACAAATAAATATCCTATAAATAGAATACACTTTCTTTATCTGACGTGGAAGTCAGATCCACTTTTTACAGGCTACAACTGACTTTCAGTTTTGTTTGTCGGTCATGCTTCACTGTCCTTCAGTTTTGTTCTGTCGGTTGCACTTTAACTGTCTTTTCAGTCTGCACTATATCTTGCATGTCGGGTTCCTCTTTATCTTTTTGTCATTGCATTTTTGGTTTACACACTAAGTTGTGTCATCGGTTCTCTTTGCACTTAGTCATCTTCGGTGATCTTTTAATATCTAATCTTTGGTTTGCTCAGTCCTGTCTTTCGGTGTATGCTTACCAAAAGTGTTATTTTCATAATAATGGAAAATGAATGACATCAAATTCAGTTCACTTGAACTTATGTGTTGTTCCTAAGACCAATGTTGTGACTTCTACACCTCCACCTCCTGTTAAGTTTGCATCTGTACAACGAGATTCCTCTTTAGTTTTTCTGACATTATAGCTCCATGCATTGAGACACCTAGTATAGTTGTTGAGGACATATCAGAGGATATTCATCTCCACTTAGATGACAAATTCAACACATTTGTTATCCCACATTCATTGGAGATTCCATTACAGGATTCTCACGTGTTCTCCTTTGAGCATCAAGTAGGCCTTCCAATTTCACCTCACATTCAGGGGTTTCCTCTTCTTTATCATTACCTTTGTTGCTTCCGCATTGGTCTAATCATCGACACAGGGGTTCTATCATTCTGGGGGGCTTTGGAGTCTCAATGTTCTCTCATGGGGGGGTTGTTTGTACTTATGTTCTTGAGAGAGTCTATCGAGACATTGCATTTGTACCTTTTTTCCATCTCTTTTTGGAGAGGAGTT
>MU223423.1:1477507-1488861 GCA_018584345.1 Thuja plicata | reverse complement strand
AAATAAATTAAATTAATCATACTGATTAATTAATTAAGTCACCTTTTTTTTTTTTTTTTTTTTCCTTTTTTCACTTAAGCTAAATTTAGGAAGCTTTAGTTTGTATTCAATAAATTCTTTTTATTTTATGTATGCATGCATTTAATAAATCTTTTATTTTATGCATGCTTTAGGGTTTTGATCTCCTTTATTAAGGATTGGCCTCTTTGTAATTCTTATTCTAATTAATTTAATTCTCAATCATTCCTTCATTCCAATTGTTTGTGCACTTTCTTGTTTGAAGATTTTCTCTTGTACATGGCAGGTTATTTGCATGGAGACAATTATTGGGCTTGTGGGGATTCACCAATCTTGAATTCCAACAATAATACCTCACAACTAAACTATACTAGAAATTTATTGCAAACAGTTTTTGTCAAACCAAACTAGCTTATAACCAAGCAAACTCCTTACCCAAAATAGAGCTTTAACTAGGGGTTTTTGAAATGTCCTTCGTAAGGCTCTTAAGTCTCCTTTTGAATCTCTCATTAAATCTATACAACTTTCTCATTAGCTGAAATATATGAATTTTAGTAAAATATGAGACTTTAGTTTGTTAAAGTTCTCATATCTAGTCATACCTCATTTTTTAAAAGTGAGATCCCAAACATATATTAAATGTTTCAAATACTAGGATAATGACTTAAAATCTATCAAAGAAAATCATATCCATTAATTTCTAAATTCTCTTCAAGTTTAGCACTAGTTTTAGGTGTAACATTTCAAAGTGTTGTATTGTGGCGCCCATTTTGAGTGTAACTGTACCGAGTAGTTATGTGGAACTAGTGGAGTTGTATTAGAAAGTTTTAGATAAGGACATGATGTATTCAATCTCTCTTAGATTCATTTTTGTTTCTTATATGGTTTAGTCTATAGTGTGGACGATGTTCTTCAATAATATTCTATTATGACTAATTAGATCTATAACAATTATCATTAGGTAGATGAAATCTAAGTAAACCAAAACAAATAAATAATTTTCAAGAAAAAAATGTTTTAGATCAATATAAGCTTACTTTAGAGTGTTAATTGTTATCTCTTTTTCAACATTATTATTTATTATTTCAATGATACATTTAGAATTCTTACATAAATAATTTTATAAGAATAAAAAGAAAGAATTTGACACAAAATTTAAAACATATCCAACAATAAAAATAAATTTATATAATCCTACTTATATAATATTGAACTTTATCACCTCCATTTATTATTCATCAATGCTGAATATAATAATTATGAGAACACTTTTTAATTAAATAAATAAACTTTTATACCACTTTTTCACATCTATATCAGAAATTTTAAATTCCACATTAAACATAAAATAAATACCTTGATTTTTTAAAACTAATTATCAAATGCCTTTCTTTTTAAAAACTAAACTTTTCTTTATAAATCATTTATACTTATCATGGATTTTGATAAATAATAAAATATATTAAAATGCATATTATATATATTATATTATACAAATATTGATCTTTGAAGAATAAATTTATTATTATTTAATCATTATAAAAACCATTTTTAAAACCTGATTTTGCAAGATGAAAGAATAATTCACTATTTTAACGAATGATATACATATACAAGACAAATTATTTAAGTCTTTTGATCGATTTGCTCAAAGATAAGTTTTTCCTTCGACTTGTCCAGCAAGAAACATGTGCATCGTCTGCAAACCAATGGTAAACATTAATATTGTACTCAATATGAAAAAAAAAAAAGAAACTTAGAATTGTTAAAGATTCTAATAATTAGACAATGTAATCTGGGTCATGGAGATTTTAAAATTGTGTCTTTTAAATGTTGATATTAGTACTTAAATCTTATATTTAAAAATGTGTCTTAATTTTCAATTGTTTACTTATAACAGTTAAATGTTTTATAAAATATAACATTTGCATAAGTTAACATGTTAAATAAGCAGAAAAATAAACATGGGAAATCTTCCAGTAAGTATCTTGAGCCTGAATATCATGTTTTAGCTTTTTTTATTCATGATAGGCGCATTTGTGCACCACAATGGAGAATTGTGAACCACTACTGGGATATTTGTCCACAAGTTCTGGTGATTTGAGTGGTCCGTTATTGGTACAATGGGGGTCTTGTATCTATCTACACATTTTTTTTATAGCTTTAAGCAATTAAGTTGCATACATAGACAAATTAAAAAAATCATCCCAATCTGATATAGTTTGCTATAACCACTACTGGCGCCTTTCAGCTAAAAGCCAAATTCATTTTTCATGAAAAATAGATTAATATGAATCACTCGAAGAAGAGCACCAGTAGCTGTTATAACTAACTTTGGGCACCCTAACTTAATTGCTTATAGCTATTGTTCTGGCTTCTGGATGGTAAAGCCACAGGCTGTGAAATTCTCTATTGCTTCATTATCCCTTTGTTTTAGCTATTGTTCTGGCTTCTGGATAATAAAGCCAGGGGCTGTGAAATTTCCTATTGCTTCATTATCCCTTTGTATTGACAAAAAAAAATTACATAATTAATCAATACTTACTTACAAATGATCCTATAATCTATACTACCGTATAAATTACATAATTGATCAATACTTACTTATAGATGATCCTATAATCTATACTACGGTACAAATAAAATTACACAATTAATCTGTGTACTAAAACTTTTCCAAAAATGAACCATCACTACTTTTAAAATTAACTAGATCGATTGAAACAGCAACCAGTACTCTTTCACTATCCACAAATAAAAAATAATTAATTTTAAAAATATATATTAAAAAGCTTCTAGAAGGCCTGAAGTGCATGCATGTCACCTGTACATGAAAAACCCTCAAACTCGAGTACATTGACAACCAGACATGTCACCTGTACAAAATTGTCAGATATTTTTCATGCTTTTATATTCATAGCTTTGATTGTGTAGGCCGTAATAATACTTTTATGGAGAATAATATCTGTGCTTTTGAAACTTCTCTTTTTGGTAGGGTATGTAATTCTAAACTTTCAAGCTTGGTGTTTGATTATGTTCCCATTAAAGCTCTAAATATGAAAAGAAATAGCGGAAACATGTAAAAACATTGTGTTATGGCTATCAGTTAAAACATGTAAAAACATGCATTAAATTTGTCTGTATCTGTACATCTTTCAATCTAAGCTTTGTTTCAGCAGATTTTTTTCTCTGCTTTGCATGATTTAAAGCCCTTTATACAGGAGAAACATCTACTGGGTTATTCAAAACCGGATCAATTTCAAGCCCATTATGATCTCTAGGTAAATTTTTGGGAGATTTTTAGTGGGCTACTTCTAAAGTTGACAATATAATGACTGTTTGAATGACGAATCATTTGATATTCAAGTGAACTTACAAGGGCAAGAAGTACCTGATGGTGATCTCCTGGATGAATAGGAGAGCGATCGTGGCATTCTGAAGCTTCCCACTCTCTGCAAGATGTTGGGCTCTCTGTACAAATAACAGAAAAGCCCAAAGATTAGTCCTTTAAGATAATGCAGAAACATTGCAATGAAGTACCGAATAATTACTTGATTGCAGATGCAAGCCAATCGAGAGCATCATGAAGGCCTTCCCCTGTTTTTCCACTGCAACTCTGGACATGCCATTTTCTGGTAGCGCTCAGATTTCCAAGACCAAGCCTTTCAGTCATATCAACAGAGTTCATCGCCATTGGAAGATCATGTTTGTTGGCCATGACCAAAAGCTTCACACTGCTCAATTCTGGATCATTGATCAGACTGTCCAATTCCTGCTTTGCCTTCTTCAGCCGCTCTTTGTCACAACTATCTATCACAAATATAAGCCCCTGTTTTGCATAAAAACAATTTACACCCATGATCTAATAAAACACAAATTCAAAGCTTTGATGAATCTATATTACTAAAATTCCAAAAAAAACAATTTACACCCATGATCTAATAAAACATAAATTCATTAAAGCTTTGATCAATCTATATTATTTCAAAAATCCACTTATATATATATTGTTGATCAGGGAAATCGATGCATCAAGACATCCGTACTTCATTATCAGAAGTATGGATGTCTTGATGCATAGTAACAATTGGAAAACCATTACCGTTAAATAGCTTACCAAACAGTCAATAATAATTTTACATTTCATCTGCACTCAAAGCTTAACAAATTTCACACCCATCCAGTACTTCAAATGACAAATAGTACTTTTAAGCCCAACAGAAAAATCTATTATAATGGAGTGGTTTCAGTTTTACCTGAGCATTGACCATGTACTGCTTCCACAGATGCCTAATCTTGTCTTGGCCACCCACATCCCATACTGTGAAACTCAAGTTTTTGAATGTCACAGTCTCTATATTAAAGCCTATTGTGGGTACTGTTCTCACATACTCTCCCAGCTTCAACTTGTATAAAATGGTTGTTTTACCTGATCAAACAAACAGATCCATGGTTTATTAGTTAGGTTTATATATTTTCAAACTTTGAATGTTCCAAGTAAAACAATATATGGACTGTTTACATTTTAGTTGGTATGAGTTTTTTTACAGTTCACATATTATTCAAGAGATTGTTTCTAAAATCAATTATACATATTATAGTGTGACATTTTAGATCATATTCAGTATATGTTCAAACTTTTAGTTGCATCAGTTCTCACAGTCCATATATTATTCAACATACTGTTTTTAAAACCGTGTATATTATTATATTGACATTTCAGATCACTTCATTCTTTTGCCTGTCATCATTCTGATGATAGATCATACAGTATAATTTGAAATGTTGATACAAAACGCTTAAACACAACTAAATCCAGAAATATATTCTCTTTATATGATAGATTTATATGATAGATTGTAGAAATCTTGTAACACTGACATTCAACTGACATTCAATGATGTTTAAATTCTATCTATTATTTCTCTATCAATGTTTCAATACATTTCATTCTCTTTCACAAGATAATCTACACCCCAAATATCAAATACTGAAAAACATTATGCACCTGCTCCATCCAAGCCAAGCATCAAAATTCGAACCTCCTTAGTCCCACAAGAAACACAATTGGCAAGTGCTTTAGCAGCTGTGTTGCCCATGATCTTTACTGATGGAGTGCTTCTTCTGTAACTCCAAAATTCCTCTAATTTTCTGTTACTGCATTATGTTTTCTTATATCAACTCTGTTTGGGCAACAGTTGGGAGACATTTTGTGTAGTGATTAAAAAAGGATGATGCATTCTTTGTTGTCACCTCTTCTGCTTTTTAGAAGAATAGAATACCTGCCGTCATTTCAAAGAAGAAACGACCAAATCACATGAGTAAACAGGACAAACATAGTAGCCCAAAATAAATGAAATGATAACACCATGTAGTGTGACCCATTTCCAATCTCTTTAGCACCTTTCATCATATTTGCTGAAAATGGCCCCCAATTCACTTGAAAAATTCTAAACTTTACTCATGTAAAGCCAACAACCAAAAAGGAATGTTCACATACATGCTACTAAATCCAAAACTAGTACAACTGTGTAGGAACCAGGTACCATGTATGACTATACTAATCAGTTCAGATTTGTTATTCGGGGACCATGGTTACAATTTTTTGTTCTTAATGTTGCATTATTCTTTTTAAAAGCATCCTACCAACCACCCCGTGAATTGTGCCTTTTGGAGGCACAAAACATCAATTTGAATTGGGCCCCATCTAGATGATGTTATGTGTTCAGCACAGATTCAATTCTTAGGTTTAAAAAAAAAACAAAGGCAATTCTATATAATAGTTGATTGTTGTCTGTGACTTTGCTTGTTTACTCAGTAAACAATCTGAACAAATCTCTTGAATAAACAATCTGAACAAATCTCTTTTCAAGAGGCTTCTTTGAAATCTTTTCTCTTCCATCCTAATTAATTGAGAAATAAAAAAAACATCCTTCTATGGTGTTGTCAATCCAGCAGAGCAATTTACTGTATTTAACCTCTTTTTCTAACAGCCTTCTTTGAAATCTTCTCTCTTCCAATCCCTACTATTTGAGAAATCATATAAACTATTTGAAATCTTCTCTCTTCCAATCCCTACTGTTTGAGAAATCATATAAAATATTTCTATAGTGTTGCCAATCCAGCAGAGCAATTCACTTTATTTTAGTCAAAAACTTTTTGCAAATAAAAAATAAGCACACCAAGGTTGAGGTAATCAAGTTTTGGACATGGGAATCTTTCTTTTTTAGGCTTCTTCATATTTTAGCATATATTCATGCCTCTAAACCGAGTGGAAATGACACTGCAATGAAGAAGTGGGGCGCACAAAAACCCTTTGGTTTTCCCAGTTGGAAAGTCATACAACAGTGAAAGTAATTTTGTCTAGCAAAAATAGTATTTCTTTTGTATTTTGTTTTTGTATTTTTTAATTAATAAGGTTCATACAAATTGTGTGGATGAAATTTAAAAAGGGCTTCTGGTAAAGCCTGCTGGTCAATCCTGGAATATAGTGTCTCAATAAGAAATAAAGCAGGCTAAACGTTTCTTTGGATGGTTTAGAAAGAGAATGGAGCATCAAAGATGGATGTGAACTGTTGTGACATATTAAGATTCTTCTTGGGGTGTTCATTTTAAAAGATGGGTGTTGTTTACTATTAGGAAAAGATGGGTGTGGTTCACTAATAGAAAATAGAGTTCTAATGTCTCTTTGAATGGTTTCAAAGGGAGAATGAGACATTGAGGACGGATGTCAACAATTTTGTCACAGTAAGGTTTCTTTTGAGGTTGGTTTGATCCAGAAAGATGGGTTTTCTAATAAGAAACACAATAGCCTAAATGTCTGTTTGGATGGTTTCACAGCAAGATTTTACTATTCTCTAGAACATTTCAACTTCAAGTAACCTTGAGTATATAATTTATTACCTGTTCCTAGAAGTGATTGTATGTGTTTGTTGTGTTTAACTCCTCTATTTAGAATATTAGCATTTCGTTGTGTTGTAGTTTTTGTGCTCCTTGTTTCATGTTATATTTTAGACATGTTACATTTTAAATGCTCTTTGTTGATTGGTTAATCTTCTTTATCCTATCTTTAATTAATAAACAAAGACTAAACTAACAAGGGGTGTAGATTGATTGATGAAGCTGATAGTATGTTCTTTGATTATGTAATTTATGAAGCATGATTGGGCCACATTCAATTTCTGAATAAGTTTGATTAATTAATACTTGATTTGTAACGACTTAACTAAAAACTTGTAATCTATATAAAGTAAGCTAAATGTCTCTTTGAATGATTTCAAAGGGGAATGGGAGATCAAGGATAGTTGTGAACCATTTTGTCATACTAATTCCTGTTGAGGTTGTGTTCATCCTTTAAGATGGGTGTGGTGTTTTAGTAGGAAATAAATAATTCTTAATGTCTCCTTGAATGGTTTCAAAAAGAAAAAAAATATCAGCGACGATTGTTGCATTAAGGTTCCTCTTAAGGTTGGTTTGATCCCAATAGATAAATGTTATAATAGTAAACACATTAGACTAAATGTCTATTTGGATGGTTCAATAGGAAGATTTTAAAGCTCCCTAGAACACTTTAGCTTCAAGTCACCTTGCTTCGGTGGTTTTTATATTGTATCTTTTCTTCTTCTCCTTCTTCTTCTTATTTCAAAGTTCGCAGTCAATATTGTATCTTTTCTTCTTCTCCTTCTTCTTATTTCAAAGTTCGCTTTTGACTGCTATTCTTTACTTTGTAATTTGCATTTTATTCAATAAAAATGAAGTGACCTTAAGTCTATAATTTCTTGGGTTGTTTCCTGCTCCTTTAAAAGATTGGTTGAATGTGTTGGTCATACTTAACCCCTCTGTTTAGAATGTAAGCATTTTGCTGTACTATTTGCAATTTATGTGCTCCTTATTTCATGATATTTTATAAACTTGTTCTATATTATATACTCCTTATTGTTTGTTATTCGGATTTTTTAATTTGCTTTGTCCTATCTTTCTACTTTTTTTTAAGGAAAAAATTTAGAATTTTTTAAAAAAATCCCATCTCTATCTTTAATTTAAAAAGAATGATTAAATCAAATGAAATCCCTAAATAAATTTGATTAACTAAGCTCTCTATATAAATGCTTTCAATATCATAATCTACTTAAATTACAGATATGTCCAAGCTATACTGACACATGGAAATCTAGTGGATTGTATTCCTGTGATTGTGTACAGCCTAAACATAGGCATATTCATATGTAATAAAACATTTAGAAAAGATAAAGAATTCAAACAGGAATCTCCTAATTTCAATCATTCCTATGTGTTGACGGGATGGGCCATTTCATCATGAAGTATCCACTTACATAGTTCTCCGTCCCATAAATCGATGTTGTTTGACAAATGTGGTTGGACAGATGCAATATAAGCGGGAAAATTGATATTTTCTTCATTAAATTTGCTACTGGTGGGACAGTAAGATTAATGGAAGTCTTCCTTCTTGTCTAGTTTGTTTATTTTCTACTCCAAAATTTACTTTCAAGCTACTCAAACATGTTATTATTATTATTATGCCGTAGAATAAAAGCAATGAAGAAGTGGGCCAAACAGCCGAGTAAAGAAAAAATGGCAATACACAGAGATTGGTGGATCATGAGTCAATACCTCTTTACGTATTTATGGTTTGATGTTTGGAAAAAATGTTGTTCAATGTCACAGGGCATATAAAACAATCAAACCGTTTGTCTGATTGTTTATACAAACAGAGAGTGATGGTAACCATTTTCAATTAGTAGCATGTGATCCTCACTTTTTTTTATCATTAGCTCTAATAATTGAGGTAGTGTCTATACTGTTTAAAAAGCTGGATATTTTGATAGAGGACTTCTTATTATCATTATTCATTTTAGCTATTCATTGCAACAGCACGATCTTTAGGCTGAACCTCTTCAGCTAAGAGCCAAGGACTTAAGCTGAACCTCTTCAACTAAGAGCTAAGAACTGAGGTGTATCCATTCTACCAAATGTACCTAGGGGTCTCATTCCTTATGATGTCAAAGCCTTACCCTGAATAAGAGTAGATCCCCCACGGATTCTTTAAAGGCACATAGATATTAGCCCTCAAAAGTTCACATATTGCTTGTTGGTGTGTCTAGAGTACATCGATTAAGTTGCTTTCTTTCATTGTACTTTTAAGGTTGTTGATGCAAGGTTTGTTATTTGGCTAGTTTATGTAGTGTTTTTTCTATGCTTTTCTCTTTAATCTATTACACCCTTGCACGTGCACTCAAAATAGTCTTGTTGTCTACTTTTTAGTGTATAGTTAGTGTAGGTTAAAACCTTATTAATGGTCAAGTTGTCTACTATTGGCATTGGCATCTCTCACGATAGTAATTGGCTTGTTATCTTCTTTTATTGCACTCTAAAGGTTGTTGATGCAAAGTTTGAACCTTACTATTGGTCAAGTTGTCTATAAATACACCCTTGCATGTGTAGTCAAAATATTCTAGTTCTCTACTGTTTGGTTCATATTTCTTATATTCATATAAAAAGCCTTGTTGTCTACTTTTTAGTTTATATTTCTTATATGCATATACCAAAAGAAGCCATTATTATACATCTATAGTTGTATCCCTGATTCCCTAAACACCCACATGAAATACTTAAAAGGTCCATAATCAAAATATTTCAAGTTATTTGCGGGGTTTGATCATTATTAAGAAAATTTAGCTTTTCAAATTTGCCTCAAAACAAACATAAATTGATTTGTGACACCAACCCTTAATCAATACAACATAAAGCAAATCAAAGACAAAAAGCGTCAAGTTAATGATATCCCAATGATACAAACTATGTAAACTAAATAAATAAAAAAATGATTTATGACATTTGTAAACAAAGAAAATAAAAAATGAAGAAAACAAAATAACTTTGAGAACAATAAACTAATGTCATAGCAAACCTCAACAAAAGATTTGATGTATTTTGCCTTGAAGGAATGTGGATGCAATCTATGCAATAGACTACTAATAAGACGTATAATAGATTTTATACATATGATTGCTTGCTTGATAGTTAGATCTTATAATTCTAAAGAAATGCTATGTTTATAGATTTAGAAGATGAAGATAAGAATGAAGATCTTAGTTAACTAAAGAATAAGAAGTGTCAACTCAATTGAAATTAGAAACTTGTCATTTTGAATTCATGAGAGGATAATACTGAATTGTTCATTTAATTGATAAATAATTGTGCACATAAAGTTTCCATTTGCGAATCGGGTAAACTAATGAAATAGAAGTTTCTAATTTGAAAAAGAGCTAATTTAGAAGGAAAATTAAGTTTCTAATTTGAAGAAAGAATAATTAAGGAAGAAGATTATGTTTCTAAATTGAAGAAGAGTTAATTTAAGGAAGAAGATTAAGTTACTAAAATGAAGAGTTAATTTAGAAAGAAATAAGGCCGGGGTCCTATGGAAGGGGCTTCCTAAAAAATAGAGTTGGAGCTGTTTGTTACTTTTTAGGAACCATTTTCCCACCAAAATCATTTTTTAAGAAAATTTCTAGCCCCGCCCCTTTTTCACCTGCTTGCTAAAAAGTAGGAGCTCCTATTTTGAAGGAGAAAATTCCAAATAATCCTGTAGCCAAACTTTTTTTCTTTTCATGTGACCACCCTCTTCCTCAAAAATAGAGCTTAGGCCCCCCCCTCACGGGACCCTGCCTAATATGTTTCTAAAATGAAGGCTTAAAAGATGAAATATAAATTATGAATGAATAATTAGCTCTCATTTTATTAAATAATAAAATATTATCTAATAAAATGAATAATTATAAATACAATTATTTGAAACATTATTTAGCTCACATTAAATAATGAAAATTATTTAATTACATGGATAAAATGGGTTAATATTAAATGATAAATAAAAATTAATAAATAAAGGGAAATATTGTAGTGTTTATAAGGCCAACCCTTAATCAATACAATATAAATCAAAACAAATATACTACCAAAAACAATTAAACTTCTCTAACCTTATTCTCATATTCTAAGAGACCATTTATTCTCCTCTAATTTAAAATAAAACTAGCAATTACATCTTGCAATGGGTATGTCGAAGATGCAAGAAAGGTCAATTAGGGAAAATTTTGGTTTATTTTTTGCATAAATTTGTGTAGCATGTGAGGTCAATTGGTAGGTCATTAAGAATATGATGTTGTTTGTGCAAAGTAGTAGTAGTTTCATATCAAATATGCATGCACTTACTAGAATCCAATATTAACTCAAAAAACCTTTAAATCAAGAAGATAATAAAGTTCTATACCAACAGGGCCATGTTATGTTTCCAAGAGAGAGAGAGAGAGAGAGAG
>MU223423.1:1414975-1428057 GCA_018584345.1 Thuja plicata | reverse complement strand
TGTATAATGGTTAATGATGAATGAAATGAATGCAATGTGAGACTAAAGTATAATAACTTAATGATTAATGGATGTGATATGAAACAAATGAATAATGACAAATGAGATGAACAATGCAATTTATAATAACTAATGATTAATGAATGGAATGGATGCAATATGAAACAAATGTATAATGATTAATGATTAATGGAATGAATAGTACAATGAATAATGATGAATGATTAATGAACTAATATGAAAAATACAATAGAGAATGACTAATGATGAATGTAATGCATAATGACCAATGATTAATGAACAATGCAAATGATTAATGATGAATGAATTTGAAATGAACAATGCAATGGATCAATGTAAATGAATAATGTAATAATAATCAATGCAAATGATTAATGATTAATGAACTAAAAGGAACAATGCAATACTAATGAGGACACTATTTTTGTGTGTATCACAATAAGTTTGATAAAATAACGTAGGTGACCTTATAAGGGAATAAATAGAAACCTTTGCCAAGAGCAAAATCATAATGCAATATGGCCTAACTAATATGAAAAGACTAACTATATGAGAATAGTGGGATTAATACTGTGTTAATGTTGGAGAGCACACCCTAGTTTAATATTGCAAAAGGAGTTATGCACCATGTGCTAGAAAACACAAGTGACATGGTTCCTTTGTGTGGACTAGACTCTCAGACAAATAGATTGTTAGGAACAAGAATGTGAGATATCAGGTATGATGAGAGCTATGAAATGTTATTCATGAGGAGATGCAGTACATCCAGATCTTTTGAGGGATTTGGGATGCATGAATCCTGCCCCCAGTGAGGCATACATAGTTATAACCAAATATCAAAATATAAATGTACTAAGAAACTATGACAAGCAAATCATACCACAAAGGACATGTATTTCACTAGATACTTACCATAACAAACCAAGATATAAAAGATCGAGGCTGTCACGATAAGGACACAGTAAAACACAAGATAAAATCAACAAAAAGGCATCCTGACCAAGTGGTCATTCAGTCCAAAAGTTCTTGCTATGAACAATTTTGATGTGAAGATTGATAGAACAGCCGACACCGGAAGGATTCATCCTGATGGGCCAAAGATTGATTGATAGAAAATGGAAATTCGCGGGCAATTGCTCATGAACAAAATGATCATTTAGGAATGTCAATTTGTCTGCTGATTTGATATAAAATGTTTGCGATCACTGTGTTTAGAACAAAGCTCAATTTTGTGATTTGGTAAGCTCAGTCGTGCGGGAATCATTATTGTGAAAGCGAGAGGATGGTCAAAGAACTACCTGCACAAATATGGGTAGCGATGCTTATTATGGAAGGCGATGCAAGCTGTATAGACAAATGGTGGAAACTAATGGTGGATCTAACTACACATGGTGCCTAAAATAGGTTTTCACCATGGTACTTATCCATTGCGCCACCGAAGTGGTTTTCACAGATGGACAGATTTTTATTTTTCTCTTTCTCTTTTTTGATTTTCTTTTCAAGCTTTTGTATTTTTTATGCTTTTTTTATTTTTTTTTATTTTTTTGCTTTTTTTCTTTTTTGAATGTTTTTGGGATTTTCTGCTTTTCTGATTTTTTGGATTTTTTGAACAATTTCTACTGTACAATGGACTACATACTGATCAAGCATAGAAGCACTTGAGATGTACAATATTTACAGGATCAGGGAGTGGATCTCCCTCTGGAGACGCAATCTGATAGGTGCCTAAACCATATTTTGCTGTAACAATGAAGGGACCCAACCAATTAGGTTCAAACTTCCCTTTCTTCTCACGGTTCTGGAGGTTCTTCATATTATGCTGCAGGACAAGATCACCAACCTCAAACTGACAAGGTTTGATCCTTTTGTTGAACTGAAGGTGAAGGCAATTTTGATACACACGGAGGTGGTCTAAGGCATTAAGGTGTCTCTCATCGAGGAGTTCTAGCTCTTGCAAGTGGGCAACTCTATATTCTTCTTCGGAAAATAGATTCTTTAGAGAGATTCTGAGGGAAGGGAGCTCAATTTTGATGGGTAGAATAGCCTCAGTACCATAAACAAGGGCAAAGAGAGTGGCTCCCATGGGGTTCAAATGGAGGTGCAATAAGCCCAAAGGGCGGGATTGAGGTGAAGGTGCCAATCACAGCTAGCTTCATCAATTATCTTCTTGAGGATTCTGAGAATGGTTTTATTCGTAGCCTCAGCTTGACCATTGCTTTGCAGAAAGTACTTGGAAAAGGTGTGGTGGGTAATGCTAAACTTCCTACATAGCTCTGTAACATCCTTGTTCTTGAAAGGTCCTCCATTATCAGTAACAATGTCCTAAGGAATGCCATAGCAACAGATAAGACTGTTCAGAATAAACTTTGAAATCTATTTTCCAGTAGTGTAGGTGAGAGGAACAACTTTGACCCACTTGGTAAAGTACTCCGTAGCAGCCAGGATGTATTTATGACCATTAAATGAATTGGGAAAAATCTGGCCAACAAGGTCGAGACCCCAGCGTGAAAAGGGCCAAGGGGTGATGGTGGGTTGGAGTGATTGGGAGGGAGCGCATATCAAATTGTCATGCCGCTGACAAGGTACACACTTCTTCACATAGTTGTAGGCATCTTGCTCCATAGTAGGCCAGTAATATCCAGTGTGTAACAACTTTTTGGCCAACGTAAGTCCACTAGAATGGGCCCCACAGATTCCTTGATGTACCTCTTCCAGGGACATTTGTGCTTCATCAGAATTCAGACACCTTAAAAGAGTTCCATTGAAATGCTTTTGGTAGAGGGTATCAGCGAGGATTGTGTAGCGGGAGGTTCGATGAATGAAGGTTTTACGTTGATTGGGGGTTAAAGTAAGCGGGGTATGTCCATCGCGTAGGTAGGAATACACTTCTTGGTACCACAGAGAATTGGGATCAGCAATTTCACACACCATTTCAGAATTTGGCTTGTCATAGGCAGGGACCGTAAGATTCTCAACAAGAAACTCACACCGTGCACTATGTTTTGGCATAGTGATCAGAGACCCAATTTTTGCCATAGCATCTGCTGCTTTATTGTTCATGCGAGGGATCTGTTGAAAGGTTAGTTCAGTAAAATGTGTCTTGAGATCTTCAACTGTCTGGCGATAGGGAAGCAACTTGTCATCCTTCGTTTGATATTCATCCATAACTTGTTTGATAACCAATTGTGAATCACCAAGAACCAATAGAGTGAGAATCTGCCATTGTATGGCCTGTCAAAGTCCAAGTACAAAGGCTTCATATTCTGCAATATTGTTGGTACAAGGAAATTATAATTTGAAAGATTTAGGGATGGGATCCCCTTTTGGTGTAACAAACAAGATTCCTGCTCTTGATCCTTTCTGAGTGAAGGATCCATCAAAATGCAGCTTCCATGGTGGACTTGGGGCAAGATTTAAGATTGATTCATCTAGAAAATCTATGATCAGAGGGTGTTTACCATCAACAGGTGCTTCGACTAACTGATCTGCAATCACTTGTCCTTTGATGGCCTTTCGATCCACATAAACAATGTCAAACTCACTAAGAATCATGACCCATTTTGTTGTATGACCATTAAGAGTAGCGTGTGCCAGGAGATACTTGAGTGGATCAATTTTAGCAACAAGATGAATCTTATGATTTAGCATATAATTTTGTAGCTTCTATGTATAGAAAAAAATGGCCAAACATGCTTTTTCAATTAGGGAATAATTCAACTCATAGCCAATAAGAGTTCTGCTGAGATAGTAAATTGCTCGCTCTTTGCTAGTGTCATCTAATTGTGTTAGGAGGGCTTCCAACGCAACCTCTGTAGCAGATATGTACAAAATCAGAGGGCGACCAACAATAGGTGGTACCAACACTAGTGGATTAGCCAGATTACCTTTCAGTTTCTCAAATGCATTTTGACACAAACAATCCCACTGAAACTTGATATTCTTGCACAGAAGATGGGAGAACGGATGCACTTTGTCAGCCAGCTGTGACATGAATATTTTGATTGATTACAGTTTGCCTTATAAACTACATAATTGCTTCAATGTTTTGGGTGGTGGCATCTCTAGGATTGCTTTCACTTTCTTTGGATCAACTTCTATTCCACGCCGTGATACAATGTATTCCAATAGCTTACCAGATTGTACTCCAAAGACACACTTTTTGGGATTCATCCTAAGATTATATTTCTCCAATCACTCAAAGATGGTGGTAAGGATAGGAATATGTGATTCCCTTGTTTTGGATTTTCCTAAAAGATCATCCACATAATCTTCCATGGTGACATGCAAAAGGTCATGAAAGATGGTAGTCATTGCTCGTTGATAAGTGGCCCATACATTTTTAAGACCAAAAGGCATCACTTGATAACAGAAAGTGCCCCAAGGTGTTGTAAATGTGGTTTTGTACTGGTCTTCTGGTGCTATCCTGATCTGATTATAACCTGAGAATTCATCCATAAGTGACAACATTTCATGTCCTGCTGTCAAATCCACTATAATGTCAATATTAGGGAGTGGAAAATCATCCTTGGGACATGCAAGGTTGAGGTCTCTAAAATCCGTGCAGATGTGAATGCCCCCAGCAGGCTTCCCTACTGGTACAATATTAGAAACCCATTCAGGATAGTCAATTGGTCTGATTACTTCAGCATCCAGCATCTTCTAAAGCTCTACTTTGACTACTAATGCAACTTGAGGATGCATCTTGCGAAGCTTCTGCTTGACAGGTTTTACATTTGGATCTACTGCAAGATGATGCATGATAAGATTTGTATCCAGCCTGGGCATGTCTTTGTAGGTCCAGGCAAAGTTGATTTTGTGCTTATGTAAGAATGCTATGATGTCTTTCTTTTCTTGATCACTGAGAGAATCTGCAATGTAAGTGATATGTGGATCTTCTTCCGTGTCGAGGTTGATTGGAATAGTATCTTCAATGATCATAGAGGACACTTTTAGTTCTGATGATATAAACGGTAATTCAACCTCTCCATCCTCTAGTGCCTCATAAAGGTTTTCACTAGAGGAATCATCCTTTATTTTGTCTTTTTCTTCATCCTTAGGTGCCTGCGAGAGGTTTTCACTAGAGGATGTATTTTTATTTTTTTTATTTTTATTTTCTTTTTAATTTTTGCTACTAAGAGAGTTGACTTGGCTACCAAAGTAGGCTTGTTCACTGTAGTGTATATGGTGTTCATGTTCTCGAAGATTCTTAAGTCCAAAGAGGGCTAAAACTGCCTCATCCGAATCGCATATGTCCAAAGCTGGTGGTGAGTCTTGCTGATCCCAGTCAATTAGTTCAGGGTTTGTGAGGGGTAGACGAGGGGACGAAAGGTCAGTTTGGGTAATGGTGAAGACATGGAAATTTTCATTTAGGTCATCTTCAATATATTGGAAAGGAATTTTGAAGAACTCTTCCTCGGTGTCTGAACCTGAGGCAATTAAACAATAATCTTTAGCGAAGTTAGTCTTAGTTTCTATGGAACCCAATCTGTGTCCTTTAGGATAACCATTAGCTATTATGATCTTCTTCTTTCATGTTTCATTAGCTCCCAGACCAGTACCATGATATCCCATTTTTTCAATAATGGGAGTAACTTTAGGATATTTTCCTTTGGGGAAAGTTACAGGTCGCTCTTCTTCATCATTATAGAGCCAATCAAGGACACTATATTCCATGTGTTCATCTGATAAGGACCCCCAATGTTAAAAAATAGTTGACTTGCAGTGCATAAGTGCTTTATCCTTGGATAGGGGTAATGGTGATGGTCTTCCATAAGATTTTGGAGACAAGGGGAGTTGCCCAATACATAAGGCACTTTCAAATTTATACTCTCCCATGCCTTGATCTGTAAATGTTTCCTTTGCTTCAGATGAGGAGGGTTTGTCTTTAGTAGCTTTGTCCTCAATAAATTTTTCCTTTCCTTTTGATTGCTCAGTTGATATTTCTGATGTCTTTTCTGAACCAGGGGTTTCTTGATTGAAATGTCGGCCAAATTCATTCAACGGACAGTAATTAGCTTGTTTACCTTCCAATCTTTTGCAATATTGAAAGGGCTCAGGATCTCCAGGAATTGTGATTTCTCTACCGTGATGTGAGAATTTTAGACATTGATGATAGGTAGAGGGTACACCTTTGATAGCGTGTATCCATGGATGTCCTAGCAAGATGTTATAAGGTAGATCTAGATCTAGTACATGGCAAACAATTTCAATCAGGGCTGGGCCCACTTGTAAGGGCAATGTGATCAACCCCTTGCTTTCTTGTTCTCTGTCATCATAAGCTTTTATTGTAATTCTCTTGTCTGCATCAATGAGGTCCTCAAAAAAATCGATGTTACGAATCATTTTCAATGTGCACAAATTTAGGCCAGATCCACCATCTATGTAGATTCGTTTGACTCTTGTGGAGCAGATTTTGCCTTCTATATGGAGGGATTTATTATGATGAGGATTAGGACCACTAAAGTCCTTATCAGTGAAGACTAGATGTTCTTGTGCGGCTAAGTTCCCTATCATGGCTTTGAATTATGCAGTGTTGATGTTCTTAAGGACACGGGATTCGTTTAAAGCTTTATCAAGGACTTCTCTATGAATTGGTGATGTGGTCAAGAGCTCTAGAATGGATATCTGTGTAGGTGTCTTTCATAATTGGGCCAACAAGTCAAAGTGCGAGGCAGGTCAAGCGGCAGTAGATGGTGCAGCTGGTAGATTCGCAGATGTAGAAGGTTTATTAGCAGCTTGAACAGTGACTCTGGGTCTTTGTGTAGTAGCATTACAATCAGCAGCTTTGAGTTTTATAGTATTAACATGTGTGTCAACTTCTTCAATGCGGCCACAAAGAGAATCAAACCCAAAGATATCATTTTCATTTAAACTCCCACATGTTCGATCATGGCCTGTAATGGTATTGGTAGAATAGTCATAGGGGATTGCATTTGATGCATTGTTTTGATTATGAGGTGGGAAAGGTTGATTGTAGACTTTGAGTTTCACATTAGATGAGGATGCATTCTGACCTTCAACCTCAATTTTCCCATCCTCAATGAGGTCTTGCACAAAGTGTCTAAGCTTCATTCATTTCTTGGTATCATGTCCCTTGATGCGATGATAATCACAATACTCATTATCTCTATACCAAACAGGTTTAGGTTGAGTTTCATCAAGAGGTCAAGTATTTGGGTAAACTATCATTCCTTGATCCGCGAGTTGTTTGAAGATCACATCTAAAGGCTCTGCTAAAGCTATGAATTGTCGTCACTGTCGATTATTATTGTTGTTGTTGTTGTTATTATTTTTGTAGTTGTTGCGAGGGAACAAGAATGATTGATTACACGGTTGTTTATTATTGTTCTGATTATTTTGATTCTGATTGTTGTTTTGATTCTGATTGTTGTTATTGGGTTGATTCTGATTCTGGTTTTGGTTGTTATTGTGATACTGATTTTGGTTCTGATTGTTATTGCGATTATTTTGATTGGTATTGTTGGATGCTTGAAAATTTTGAACACGCTTGGCATTAGTCACTCCATCATTGACAACTCCTTTGTTCTTACTCCAAAATTTTGGTTTATCATTATTGGAAGGAGTATAATGTTTGATGCTACCTCTTTGCAAAAGGCCATCTTCAATGTCCTTTCCCTTCTTGACAAGGGATTCAAAGGTGTCAAGTGAATCCATTTTCATTTGGAAAGACATTTCAGAGATTAAATTCTTTTTGAAGATGTTGATTAAGTGACTATCAAGTATTTTCCATGGCATGCGATTCACAATATGTCTCCATCATTGTAAGAAACTAGCAAAGGTTTCTCCATTCTTTTGTTTAGTATTGCACAAATCATTGAGTGTCGCTTGATGCTCAATGTTATACAAATATTTCCCAACAAACTTCTCTGTAAGGTTAGAGAAGGTAGAGATTGACCCGTAAGGAAGGGCCATGAACCATTCCAAGGCTGCACCTCCAAGACTCCTAGTGAAAAGTATTTTTAAATAATTCTCATTATAGGAAACCTCTTGACATGCGATGTAAAATTATTTGAGATGTTGGAGAGGACATGTCTCACCCTTGTATTTCTTGAATTTGGGCATCTCAAAGTTTGGTGGGAATGGTTGCATCATGATAGACTTGTCAAATGGGTAGGGAAAAATCTCTTCAAAAGAAAACTCCTTCTTGCCCCCACTTTGTAAACCTTGTACAATGCTTTTGAGCTCATTAAATTGTTGGGTGAAATCTGGAGTATTTTGTGTGAAAAATGGGGGTACGTAACCTCCACCTCCTCCAAATTGTGTAGCTGAAAATCCTGTAGAGGTCATACCAATGGTAGGAGGAGGTATATATTGATAGGCTCGTGATGTATTATTTGGAGATGTTTTTGCCCCCATAGTTTGAAACAAAGATGAAGACAAGGGCATGGAAACTTGCCCTATGTTGTTGACATTAGCACTTGCTCCTTGAGTCGTTGTTGTTTGAGTGCTATTGTGTGTAGTATTGTTTGGCAAGACACTTATGATTTGTTGGATTTGTTCAGGTGTCAATTGGGGTGTTGATGTGGTTTTTGATACAGGTGCTGATATTATTGTTGATATGGGAGGTTTCCTAATAGGTCCTTTACAGTGTCACATGATGATGTAGCATTTGAAGTAGAAGCCATGGCTGTAATAGCGGCAGCAGTGACTTTAGTGACATTTCTGGTAAGGATTGTTTCATCAAAGTCAAAAGGGACTGTGACACCATTATGGATGAGATTCAGAAATATCTCATCACTGTTATGCAAGATGGCCTTCTCAACCATTTCCAAATTGTAGGGGTCTCTAAGGAAGTCAATCACTTGGGTGGGTCTTTCTTCTTGGTCCACTAATTCCGTTTCTTCGGCCACTTCCTCAACTCGTACCCCACTTCCATTAAAGTATTGTGTGGTAAATGGGTTCTCTTCACGATTAACAATGTTGAATGTTGTTTGCCTCATATTTCTAGCTTGGGATCGAGTGACAACCATACAATGGTAGAAGACTGAAAGGCAAGGAGATGAAATGGAGCAAAGATCTTTGATTGGATTTGATTGGATTTGATTTGATTGATTGATTGGATTGAGGATTGATTTGATTTGATTTGATTGAAATGATTGATTGGATAATTGATTTAAAGGTTTTTGGAACAAAACCTAAGCATGTTAAACCTTATGATGATACAAATACAAAGGATTTAAAGTAATACTTGTTCTACTTGAAGATGGACTTGTGATCTCAAGCAAAATGGGATATCACTAAGGGATTTAAATTACTTGAGACAGACTGATGGTCTACAAGCAATGTTGTGTTTGTTTGAGGATGAAGGTTTATGATACTTTGATTAAGGTCTTTCAACCTAAAGATTTGATTTGATTTTGATCTAATGCTCCAAAGGTAGAATAATGATAGAAGAATGATCCAAAAGCCAAGTGTTACCTAATCGTATTGCTCAAGGGTGAAAAAATCTCTGTTGAGTGAAAACTTGGCCATAAAATTGCAAACTTTATTGTTGTAAATGATTTTGTCAAGTTTTTCACGGTGTTCAATCCCTTGTTTGATGGATGTTGCAATGTGTTGAAACTCCTTGGATTTACGGGTGGTTTCCTTTTGCTCTCTAAGGACTGGAGATGTGGGAAGTTTAACCTTCTTATGCTTCTTAAAATTGGTCATGTCACGGGAAAAATTGATTTTGGCCAAGTGAATGAATAATTTAGGACAAATGGTTCTAGGGTCCTGTAGATGGTCAAATTTTGATTATCTCGGCCAATTTTGAAGCTCACTATTTTGAAGCGGAGATGACAGTCTCAGACGTAGCCGACAATCTTCATAGATGGTGATCTGTGCAGATGGTGATCTACGCAGATGGTGGATCCAGAGTGGAGACGACCGACTGAGACTAAGGCAATGTGTTAAAAATTCTGGGTAGATTGTGATTTTCAGTCTGATTTTGGGTAAATTGTTTGATGACAAGAACTGATTTTAAGAACAAGCAAACTAGAAAAGAACAAACACATGTCTCAAAACAATCCAACAAGGGACAAAGCAACCTTGAGGGATACCGGCAAATGTGACATTAGGGGATCTTGCTTCAACTTTGTAATATTTTGATTGTGTATGTTCAAGTGATTCTTTCAAACCACTTATATTTTTACTGGGTCTAGCACAATGAAAAATTATTTAAACAATAGCTACCTTAGGAATTTGGCTTCGCATGAAATATTATAGGCCCATTGCTTGGTAGTCCTTCAGCTCACATAGCATGTCACCGCTGAAAGGGCGCCTGTGTTTTTGCCTTTTGCCAGGTATTGTTGTCGTGCTACGAAGATCTCTTTCACAACACATACCCTGGGACACGTATGATGGGAATCTTGGGGGGAGATTCTTCCCTCCCCTTGCAGTATAATAAGTCACCATTCGGAGGTGAATCAGGCAGGCTACTACTTTATAGTTGCTAGCAATATTTTGTGGTGTCCTCGCAATAGATTTGTATGGCGTGAGACACTTAAGTCTCTAGTTCAACCATGCCAGTATGCTGAGGATATTCACTCAGTATGGACTACCATTGAACATGACTCGCCCAAGCTTGAAGGGATAAAGAGGACCTTTGGGTCACACTTTATTTCTATACCAGCCGAAGGGATTACCGGTTTGAGGTCGTCCTCTAAAGGGGAGGTGCTCCCTCTAGACAGGCCTCTCTAGAAGCTTGATTAAGCTAAGCTTTCTCTTCACCCAAGATCCGTGAAGGCGAGGGGAGAGAATACGACTATAGTTTAATCATAGCATCACGTAATTTAAAGGGATCTATCTAATGACAAATAAGCTTGAAAGAAGTGTTGAAAAACACTTCTTCAAACACACCAAGAAGAGTTCATTTTTCAAATTGAACCTAATCAAACAACTAAGTATTTTCTACCTAAGCAAAAGACACAATAGTATGGTTAAGCATGAAAGTTCAATTTATTTCCCACTCAGCAAGAAGGAAAGCTTGAAAAGTGTGTTTAATTTGCTTTAAGTCATTCAAGAATTGTGAGGTTCATTTCCCTTAAGCATTCAAGATTGGGTAAAGTTTATTTTATGCAACATTCATTCCAATACAAATGTTTAAATATACAAGTTCATTTAAATAACCTTCAGAAAATCATTCACAGAACCTGCATGAACTGGTTAGTAGTTTGGAATTTTAGATGTGTTAAAAAAAAACACAAAATCCAAAAAATAGTTGCAGACAACGGATCTTCACAAACGGTGATCTGCGCAAACGGTGATCTGCGCAGACGGCGACAGACCTGCACAGATGACAAAAAGTAGACAGTCATATTTTATAAAAAGGAAACAGACCTATTAAAATTGAAAAATAACATTTTTATCAAATTAATCCAGCATTTAACCCTTAAAAAGTTTATTACTGTCAGAAACCAGAGAGTTAAAAATATTGTAAATTGACAAAAAATGATTTTAAAACACAGTTTTACAAGTCGCTTTCGGACAGGCGGAGACGGTAAAGTAACAGCGCAGACGACTGAGTTTTATAGATGACTGAGAAGCAGAGATGACCATATGCGGAAATGGTGACTCCAGAGCGGAGACAGGTCTGCGTTAGAATTCTCTAAACTGTAAAAAATCTTAAAAAAATGTTAGAAAACAAAGGACATGGGTCCCACCAAGCGTGCCAAAATGTATGCAATGAAACCTAACCTGTTGGGAGCACGCTCAGACATGCAAACGTTAGAGATAAACATCAAATAACAACATTATACATGTCTAAAAACATACTACTAAAAATAAGAAGAGATTCATCACAACCTCCGATGAGCCAAACAAGTGCACCCAAGCCTTGTTGATTTTCTCTTAGGGCCCGTTTGGTTGGGGAATTAAAAATACCCTGGTTATGCAGCATATCCTGATTATGCATAACCTTGGTTGTCCAAACCCTGGTTATGCATAAAATCCCTGTTTGGTTCGAATCCCGGTAGCATTTTGGGGATATTATCGATCAATACGTTCCATGTGATTGAAGGTTCAGCGATATTCAGAGCAGACTACAGACGGACGTGGAGTTTCCCGGACCCGACGGGAAGATTAAAATGGGCTTATTTGAGCACAAAACCGTAGATTCGAAAGTCATTCCACCTCCTGAGGTGGAATTACGAAATCCACGTTTTCAGCAAAATGGGGTTATGCAAATCCACATTCCCATTTTCAAAAAGGGCACCCAAACAGGGAATTGCACCCCATAACCGGGTTATGGGCGGCATAACCCAGTTATGGGGTGCAACCAAACGGGCCCTTAGAGAGGTTTGTGGGTGTGCTCTCCCAACACAATATTATAATCCCACTATTTGATTAAGAAATGCAACTAAGTGATTGAAATGAGAGTGAAAAACTCAAGAAACAAGTATTGAAAACTTGTCTCAAGCCTTCACTATGAATGCAAATGCAATACTATGCTATGATGAAGATTCCGAAGACTAAGCTAAAATGATATGCATAAGACAATAGAAATAAGTTCATTTGCCATTATTCGAACATGTAATTTCTAGATTCAACTAAGAACTAATGAGCGTAAAAACATGAAATATACTAAGAAATCCTAGAGCTATACTAGCATGATAATAATACATAAATGAGAGATGATTTGCTCTTGAGAAATGCCTCTATTTATAGAGTTCTTGGAGGAGAGAGAGGGCTTGGATGAGGTGGAGCTCATGTGACATCCACATAGGTGCCACATGAGGGACACATAAGCCATGAAAGAGGCCCACTTTGCTCACACATGTGTGAGCAACTTTAGATGTGATGGGTCAAAGTGTACTTAAAGTACACATGTGAAGGATCTTGTAAGAATGTGTAAGAGGGTGTAAGAGTTTTGGACCAATGAAACACTTTTGAAAAGTGTAAGAAGGTGTCATCATAGGTGTAAAAAATCTTATTTGCACCAAATAAGGATTATTTGGAAAAGTCAATTTTTAGAAATTTGCTCACACATGTGTGAGCAAATAATTAGGACTAATTGTTGTAGGAATCAAGAAATTAGCTTAATTAACCTTAGTTAATTAATA
>MU223423.1:1399260-1414657 GCA_018584345.1 Thuja plicata | reverse complement strand
GGGGGATTAGCTAATTAGGGTTAATTAGCTAATTAAGAAGAATTAGCATGTGAGAAGGGGTTGGGATGAGTTTGAACTCATGGTTGGGTAGTTGAGATTGGTTAGGTTAGAGGGAATATTAATGAAAGGAATTGTTGTAATAACATATTCACTCAATAATAGGGTTTTAATTAATCATTTAAGTTTTTGATTGCTTTGTAATAATTAATTAGGACTATAGCCAAATTGAATCAATTTAGGCTAGGGAATTGATTTTGCAAGTGATGATGTATAATTAGGATTTCATTTAATTCCTTTTAAATTAATTACCATGCTAGGTTATTGATTTGAATTGAATTGTTTGGATTGGCTAAAGTGATTAATGTAAATTAGTGATTAGATCACTTAGGAGATTAAATCTGATTTGAAAGAATTATGCTAGCTGATCGAAGAGTTGTCTAGACATAATTGGGGGTATGATCACACTTAGAGAAAATAGGGTCTATAGTAAGAGCAGACCAAATCTAGTTGGTTACATTTTCCCCTCTTTGAATTGATGTGCTAGTAGCGCATTGATTCAAAGAAATTTTTTGATGTTGACTTCAGAAAGTTTGAGAATTTTGCTCACGATCGAACGAAATGCCTGATGAGATTAGTCTCGCACTTGATCAAACTAAAATGGTATAATTGACTTTGCACTTGGTTTTCATACAAAGGTCAATAAAAGATCTTAAATATACCAATTCTAAACTTGGTTGTTGTCCAAAGATTGGTAATATTGATTCCAAACTTGGTTGTTGTCCAAAAGTCAGTATGAAGCTGCCAGGAGCTTAGTAAGAATCTTTAAAATGAGGAAACACAAGATATCCAACTTATGAGAACCAAAGATTTCTATCCAATAGTCCTGACTAAGTCAAGAAAATTGTCATGCCCCTAGTTTTTTTTGATAACGAAGTCATTTTTAATATTTTTTTGAGCAAAAATTTAATTGATAATAGTGTGACCATGCCCCCTCGGGAATGAAATGGAAGGAAAAAGAATAAAATCCCTCTATTGAAATGATGTATCAATTGCAAGGGCCAGGTAGGGAAAGAAAGAATGGATTAGAAGAAGTGAAGAAACAAAGGTGTGTTTTTGAGAAAACACGTGTTTT
The DNA here is from genome assembly GCA_018584345.1 of Thuja plicata. Lineage (NCBI taxonomy): Eukaryota > Viridiplantae > Streptophyta > Pinopsida > Cupressales > Cupressaceae > Thuja > Thuja plicata. The sequence continues at coordinate 1,413,525 of MU223423.1, read as the reverse complement.
TGAGAAAACACGTGTTTTAGAGAAAACACGTGTTTTAGAGAAAACACGTGTTTTACCAAGTTAATCACCTTTAAAAGGTGAGTTTGATTTCTTTCCCGGTAGATCAAAGATTTTTGGGAATCATTGAGTATGGAAATGTCTTGGATTTTAGATTAATGAAAAATAGAAAGGATTTTGATCTCAAGTCCTTATGTTGTTCTCTTTAAAATGAATCATGCAATCCCTAAATGCATCTATATGCAGACTCTTAGGACTATCACTGATTTGCAGATGTTGTAACATTTTTATCATCATTGGGCACTTTTCAGAATGGATACTACCTGATAGTACAACAATCACTAATACCCACTGATATTATGAAAGTATGAATACTGTATTTATTGAAATGTCAAAAATAGGCTTAGGCATCAAGGCATAGAAGCCAGGATAAAAAAATAGTCACCTTCCTTTTATTATATCAGAATCTGTGTAAGGCAAGATATTGGACCCATAATGACCTTAAAAATTCATATCCTTGGGTACATTATGTTTTGTATATCTTAGTGAGAATATAAGCTAGAAAATAGACAAGGAAATTGTTTTAACCTCATCATAGTTTACACATAACAAAGATCGAGATATATGTGGCTATCCACTCATGGCAGCAGCTCTTACCATAAACATCCAAGTTAGGTGAAATTTATAGGATCATTTGGAACAATCACCATACGCAGAAGACCAAGAAGAAGTTATGCCCCCTATTCTTGTGAATTTTTGTCTTTGCGCAAATGTCATGGAGTAACTCGAAAGACATAACAACTATCAATTGTGAGCCAATCGAATAAAATTCACAACTGCTTAGATGCCCCTAGTTAAATCATCATCATAACATAAAAAGAGTCATAATCAAACCAAGACCAAACTGTGTTTAAGTAGTATTGAGAAATACTATTGATTCATTTTTCAAGCGCAGTATAGATTCATCAATCAAAAAGTTGGAATTCAAGCAATATGTGTTCCATGTCTTTGTATAATATTGTTCCTGTTTGCTATCCATTATAATGTCTTAGGAACACAGTTCATGTTAGCGAAATTTCTGTTTCATCCTTGTTTTGTGAAAGTGACAGTTTGGTGAAAGCATCGAGTATGCCCCCAGTGTAGAATGATTTGTTCCCTAAGACAAAAATGTAGACAAATCCCAAGCAAGGATAAGATTTTTGTAAGAAAACAAAGTCAACTTTTAGCACAGGTGTAATCTTGAAGGCTTAGTATTAGAAATGTATTGATAGATAGAGTGCAGAACACAAGTGACACCTGATTGGCAAGTTTTCACCACTTGGAAAAACTTTTTATTCTTTTCTTTTTTTTTTGCTACCAGGATGCCTGTTTTATCAGGTTGTCATCAGTGCACTTTTCTCTTTTTCAATTTTTTTGCTATTTTTGCTCTTTTTGAATGTTTTTGTAGTATCAAGTCACCAGTTTGCTAGGTTTTCACCAAGGATACCTTTCTTCAGGACTTTTTCCATTGTTTTTGGAATTTTCTTCAGGATCAATTTTCTGAATGTTTTTGGTATTTTCTGAGAACTATTTCACTGTACAAGCCCTGCTAGCCGAACATCAAGCGTAGAACCACTTTAAATGTAGAGTATTGATATGATCTGGAAGAACATCTCCCTCAGGTGTAGCCAATTGATAATCTCCAGTCCCAAAAGTAGTAGTGATAACATAAGGTCCCAACCAGTTAGGTTCAAATTTTCCTTTCTGCTCTCTGTTAGGCTAGTTCTTAGGATTCTCCTTTAGGACGAGATCTCCCACTTCAAACTGTCATGGATTTAGATTTTTATTGTACCCTTTGGACATGCGTGCTTGGTACACCTTCAGATGATCGAATTCTTGTTGTCTGCGCTCATCAAGTAATTCTAAAGAATTCACCCAATCAATGCAATATTGCTCATCAGTAACCAAACCTTGTAAAGATACATGCAAAGATGGGATTTCAACCTCAATAGGTAGTACTGCTTCAGTGCCATAGACTAGAGTGAATGGTGTGTCTCCTGTTGGTGTTCTGATGCTTATTTTGTAGGCCCATAGTACTAGATTTAGTTGTAAATGCCAGTCTCTGTCAGATTTACTCACAGTTCTGTGTAGGATCTTGAGAATATTTTTGATAGATGCCTCATCCTGTCCATTACCTTGAGGGTAATAGATGGAGGAGAAATTTTGAGTGATGTGGAACTATTCATAAAGGTCATCAATGCCTTGATTTTTAAATTGGCCCCCATTGTCTGTCATAATTGAAGAGGGTATCCCATACCTACAGATGATGTAGTTCAGAATGAACATAGCCACCTATTTGCCAGTGGTTTTGATTAGTAGAATGGCTTCGGCCCACTTTTTGAAATACTCAGTGGTCGTAATGATGAACTTGTGTCCATTTGAAGAATTTGGATATATTTTCCCAACCAAGTCAAAGGCCCACTGCTGAAATGGCTAATGTGTAATGAAAGGTATAAGTTCTCTGGTAGGAGCATGGATGAGATTTCCATGTGTCTGGGATTTATGACATGTTTTGGAAAATTGAATAACATATTTTTCCATGGTAGTCCAGTAATAGCCTACTCTAAGCAGTTTCTTTGCTAGTGAAAATTTGTTTGAATGTGATCCACACATACCTTCGTGGACTTTTTTTAACATGCGATCTGACTCTTCGAGTTCTAAACATCTAAGAAGTGTACCATCGATACCTTGTCGATATAAGTTATTATTTATGAGGACATAATGTGATGCTTTCCTAATCAAGGCTCTTTTTTCATTTCAAGATAGATCATTGGGAATCATCTGGTCAGTTAGGTAAGCAATGATTTTAGCATACTGACATTGGTATGGGGTGTTCAAAGTACAAATTACTTGGTATTTAGGGGTATCAAAGGCGGGGTAGGATAATTCTTCCATCTAGAAGTCATAGTAGAATTGATGTTCCTCTAGTTGTAACATGGATGCTAATGTATCCATAGCATATGCAACCTTATTCTTTGTTCTGGGTATCTGCTGGAATGTGATGAAGACAAAGTATTTCATTTAGGTCATCAACCAGTTGCTTGTAGGGTGTCAACTTCTCATCTTTCGTTTGATAATCTCCATTGACTTGATTGATAATGAGCTGGGAGTCACCATACACATGTAACTCTACAATATTCCATTTCATGGCAAGATTAAGACCGTTTACCAATGCTTCATATTAAGAAATGTTGTTCATGCATGGAAACATTAATTTGTAAGACTTGGGTATCTTGTAGCCTTGAAGAGTTATGAACAGAACCCCTGCTCCAGAGCCTTGTTGTGTGAAAAAACCATCAAAATACATCTTTCATAGGTACTCAGTTAGATGCATAATGGTTTCATCAGGGAATTCAATCCTTAAAGGTTTGTCATCTTGAAGTGGTGAATCAGCTAGCTGATCTGCGAGGGCTTGTCCTTTAATAGCCCTCCTATCCACATACTCAATGTCAAATTCACTTAGAATGAGGACCCATTTTACCAGACGTCCTGTTAATGCTATTTTTCTCAGGAGGTACTTCAAAGTATCAATCTTAGCAATGAGCCTTACTATATGGGATAGCATGTAGTGTCTCAATTTTTGTGATGCGAAGATGACTGCTAAGAATGCTTTCTCAATAATGTTGTAATTGAGCTCATAGGAGACTAGTGTTCTACTGATGTATTAGATAGCTCTTTCTTTCTTAGTTTCATCCTCTTGTGCTAGTAATACTCCCAGTGATGTAGTTGTAGCTGAAATATATAGGAGTAAGGGCTTTCCATGAATGGGTGCCATAAGAATGGGAGGAGTAGTCAGGTACTCTTTTAATTTTCTGAAGTTGGCTTCACAATGTTCATCCCATTTGAAGGTGATCCCTTTGTGTAGAAATTTGGTAAAGGTTTGTGCTCTGTCAGAAAGTTGTGACATGAATCTCTTGATTGATAGGAGTCTCCCTTGTAATGTCCTCATTTGACTAATGTTGCGTGGAGTCATCTCTAGTATAGATTTGACTTTCGTAGGGTCTACCTCAATTCCTTTTGCTGAAATAATGAACCGTAAGAGCTTTCCTGATTGGACCCTAAAGGAACATTTCTTTGGATTGAGCTTGAGTTGAAATTTCTGCATACGAGCCAATATCTTTCTTAAATCATCAATATGAGTGCTCCTTTCTTTGGATTTAGCTAAGGTGTCATCTACGTAATCCTCCATGTTTTTATGCATCATGTTGTGGAATATAGTAGTCATAGCTCTTTGATATGTGGCACTTGCATTCTTTAACCCAAATGGCATGACGTTCCAGCAAAAAGTTCCCTATGCGCATGTAAATGCAGTCTTCTCTTGATCCTTAGGGGCAGCTTTTATCTGAATATAGCCTGAGAAACCATCCATTAATGAATACATTTGGTAGCCTGTTGTGAGGTATATGATCATATAAATATTGGGTAGTGGGAAATCATCCTTAGGACATGCCTTGTTTAAGTCTCTGAAGTCTGTATAGATCCTGATAGATTTATCAGATTTAGATACTGGGACTACATTGGAGATCCATTCTACATAAGCAATGACTCGAATGAATCCAGCTTTCAACAATTTCTCTAGCTCCACCTTTACTAGTAATGCAACATGAGGATGCATCTTTCTAAGTTTTTGTTTTACGGGTTTGATCCCAGTAGCTATAGACAAGTGGTGTATTTATCAATTTAGGATCCAGTCCAGGCATATATATATATAAGACCATGCAAAGTTGATCTTCTTCTCTTTCAAGAACTTGGTGAACTATGTCTTTTCCTCTTCTGACAAAGATTGTGCTAGGTGTACTATTTGAGGATCTTCAGTTGTGCCCAAGTTAAATGGCTGTGTTGGTTCTATCAGAACTGAAGATCTTTCTTGAAAGTGCTCAGGGAGGATATCAAGAATATCATCTTTTGGCACCTCTAAGAGGTTTTCACCATCAGATACATCTTTTTGGTTTACTATTTTAGAATCTGATACTGCCACAACGTGGTTTTCACCATCAGTTCTCTTTTTCTTTTTCTTTTTCAATTTTTGACTGAGAAACTTGATATCCTCCGGTGACATGTTATTTCTCCTTGCATTGGTGGAAGAAGGATAAGATTCACAAGCATTAAGATATCAAACCAAGGTGTACTCATTGGGAAAGTCAAGGGTAGGAGTAGGATCCATATTAGTCCAATCAATTAGATCTAGGTTTATTAAAGATAAGGAGTCAAATTCTGGGAAGAACAACATCGCGTTAGTGTCAAGACTATTAACTGAGATGACATGTTTTGTTAAGTTAATTTATTTGAAGTTTAGATCAATAAGAGTTAGATCATCATTAAAAGGGTCGTTGTTAGTTATATTTGGACCAAACCCCAGTGACTCGTCAGTGGAACTTTCATCATCATTCCTCTGTAAAAGGAGGCTTCTTGCTTGTCGCCTTTGAATTTCTTCTAGATTTATGAGAACACCAGTCTCTCCATCAATGATCGGGGGAAGGAACTCTTCCTCTACTTCAGGAATATCAATATTGTTGGGATTAGTGTTAGGATTTTCGCTGGGTGCTGATGGAGTTGCAAACATGTGAATCACATCTATTTCAATGTCCTCTGTGGTGATAGATAGCTCAACCCACTCATAATAATGAGAGTTGGTGACTTCATCATCAGACCAGTTTAAGAATTCTGTAATAGTTATCTAATGTACTTGATTAGCCACCTGTGGATCAAAGTGTGGTAAATCAAGGAAATGTGTGATTGTGACTAACAGCCCCCAGTTAGGATGTAAATCTTGTTGTCAAGATGTGCTCTCAATAGCCATTACTATCAATGGTACCTCTGGATCATCTCTTGTCGTGTCTCCTACCTCTTGAATAGGAGCTTGTGCTAACAAAGGTATGTAAATGTCTTGTGGTGTTTCAAAGCTTGGCACATATCGCTCTCCTTGATAGTTGGGATTCTCTGTGCCAACATATAATAATCTTTCATAGGACCATGGTTCTATTTCTACCTCTTCTATTGCATCACTCCCTTTATCAGAGATCAGACTATCTTTTGAAGTAGGTTTGTCAAATTCATTATTAAAACCTAGTCCTGTTTTGTCCCTAGTACTCCTGAGTTCCATGTGCACTGGTTCAATAAGTCCTCTGCCTGTGTCACTTAGAGGTCCATTTCCTTTGTATCCCATTTGTTTGAGGAGGGCGTATCCTTTACCATATTTCTCTGGGGATATTTCTACATGTTTGACCTCAGCTTCCTGTGGTTCTCCTTTGTAAAGCTAGTCCAAGACTGTCTGTTCTTCTTTGTTATCTAAAGAAGATGTGGATGCCTTGACCATGCCAGTTGCTTTGTGAATTTCTGGCTTTTTAGATGTAGTAGGTGTGAATGATGAGGAAGGTCTTCCATAGGATCTTGGTGAGATTGGCAATTCTGTCAGTGATGGAGTCATGTTTAGCTTGTATTCTCCCATACCTGTTTCTTCAAGTTTTAAGGTTTTCCTAAAGATTTTCATCACCATGTATTTGGTAGTCTCAGGAGCAATCTCATCCATAGCTTCTTTTTTATGTGGAATCATACTACCTTCTTTGATATTATTTCAAGTATAATTAGCATCTGCAGGGATTGTTACTTCCACCCCATTATGTGGGAGCTTGATACACTAGTGGTAAGTAGATGGCACAACTTGCATTTTGTGGATCCAAGGTCTCCCCAATAGGATGTTGTACACTAGGGGTAGATCCAAAACTTGACAGATGACATTTCTTTCAATCCGCCCAACTTTGATGGGTAGAACAATAAGACCTTTAGAGGATCTTTCTTCCTCATCATAAGCTTTGATAGTTATTTTTCTTCTAGAGTCAATGGTTTGTTCTGAAATACCTAGTTTCCTAATTAGATTAAGGGTACAAATATTCAATCTTGCACCTCCATCTATCAATACGCGTCTAACATGGGATTTATGAATGAGGACTTCAATATGGAGGGGTTGATTGTGTGGATGTGTCAATGATTTATCATCCTCTTCAGAAAAGGAGAGATAATATGATGCTGAAATATGGTTAACCATCGCTTGGAATTTGTCTATATCAAGGTCTTTTGGAACATTTGCGGCATGTAGGGCTTGTTAAAGAATTTCCCTATGCACTGTGGAGATTTTAAGAAACTCAAAAATGGAAATTTTAGTAGAGGTTCGTTGCAATTGGTCCACCAAGTCATATTTTTCTGCAGGAATAGTAACTATGTGTTTCACTGTTGGTTTAGGGATAGTAACAATAGGAACCTTTGATGTTGATGCTAGTTTTGAGGAGGAATGTGGTCCTTTGATCGTGACTTGTACTTGGCTTTGAGTCACCGCATTCAATTGGAAAGAAATACCTTTGGTTGTGATCACATTAATTGATTTAGTTTTAATGTCTAGCATATTGATCATGTTATCATTATTGGAGTAGGTGTAGTTTACTTCATTACCTTTTCCTTTAGATGCTTCCCCTTCCTCATAATTAGGGAATGGTTTGTTAAATGTTGTATGATCATCGTTGGTAGTGTGTCCTTCCACTTTGATTTTTCCTCCTTCAATAAGGTCTTGGATAACATGCTTAAGTTTAAGACAGTTTTTAGTCTTGTGTCCTTTGTTTTTGTGAAAGACATAGTAAGAATTGTCATCACACCACTTTGGATTGAATTTCGGCTCCCATGGTTTAGAATCTAGGATTGTGAGAACTTTGTTGTCTACTAGTGTCTTCAAAATAGTTTCAAGAGGTTCTCCCAAAGGAGTAAATATTCTTTGTGGTTTTGAGGTCCATGGCCGACCCTTGCTATTATCATTGTTTGCTTTGGGTATGGGGGTCGTTACCTTGGCATCTTTGCTTTCTTGCATGCTGTTAGTCAGATTGAACACCTTGGGTTTAGAATTAACATTAGAGGCATCTACTACTCCATCATTAACAACATTTTTGTTTTGCTTCCACCACTTAGGCTTGGAGTTGGAGTTGTTAGATTTGTTTTCACTTTGAAGAGTGATCTCCCCTTTTTTTACCATAACTTCTTCAATATGGATAGCTTTCTTGATCATCCTGTCAAAACTAGGGGAGTCTTGCATTTGCAATGCGTAGTTTAATTCTGGTACCAAGTTATTAACAAAGATTTCCATCTTTTCAGATTTGGGAATAGCTCTTGAATACCATGAAAACATTTTCCTCCACCTTTGTAGAAAGTGTGTAAAGGATTCACCAATCTTTTGTTTAGTGTCAAAAAATCATTCCACCTTATCCTCTTGAACTTCTTCATTGCATGATGATGTCAGAAAAATCATAGGTATGCTTACCATTTCATTTCTTGCTACTATTGTTCTATCTTGTATTTTCCTCTTTTGAATAATATTTCTAATGGGCCATGTGATCTTCTTCTTGACCAGTAAGTGTCATCTTTTCCTTTCTAGGTAATTTTTTTTTTCCAACTCCTCTAAGGCTTGCTCCAATTCTCTAATCTCTCTCTCAAACTCTATTTTCCTCATCTTTTCCTCTTTCCTCTTTCTCTCTTTTTCTTCTATAGTAGCCAGCATGTCCTAGAAAACTTTGGACATCCTTCTATTTTGTTAGCGTAGGCAGATTTATCATGACCTCAATCTTAGTAGGATCCACCTAGATTCCTTTAGTATAAATGTAATGGCCCAACACAACCCCCTCCTACATCATCATGAAGTATTTTTTTCAATTCAGAGACAGATTATGTTCCTCACACATTGTAATAAATTTTCCCAAGTTGGCCAATGCCTCCTCATAGGTCTCCCCATAAGTGGTGAAGTCATCCATATAGATTTTCATACAGTCATGTGAGATATCAGCAAAAATACGGATAACTGCCTAGTGAAATGTGGTCGGAGCATTGCACAGACCGAAATGTAATACTGAGTAAGCAAATGTTCCCCAGGGGTAGGTGAATGTGGTCTTCTTCTGATCTTCAGGAAGAATTTTGATCTAGTTGTATCCATTGTACCCATCCAGGAAAGAAAAATAGTGTTTCCCTACTAAGGAGTCTAAGACCCGGTCAATAAAGGGAACTTGAAAATGGTCCTTTTTAGTTGCATTTTTGAGCTCCTTGTAGTCAACACATACTCTCAAGTTTCCTCCTTTTTTGGGAACTATTACCAATGGGGAGACCCACTGACTATTAGAGATTGGATAGATGAAACCAGCATTAAGTAAATTTTGCAACTTGTTTTTTTTACTATTTCCCTTAATGCAGGGTTGACACACCTTTGAAATTGCCTGACAGACGATTTATCTTCTTTTAGGCAGATCCTATGAGTACACAATTTAGATTCCAAGACTTTCATATCTACATAGTCCCATGCAAAATTTGTGGTATGGTCTTGCAGTAGTTTAGCCAAAGATGTTTGTTGTTGGGGGGTAAGTTCACTACTAATGTTCAAGCAATGGCCATGAGAGACTTCTAACTGCTTGGTGAGTTCTACCATAAAAGAATCCATTAATGGAGGTACTTAGACCTCATGAGGTATAAATTGGTGATAGAGCTGCTTGGTTGAAGGAGATGGAGAGAATTCACAATCAGGGTACAAGGATTACAGAGAGCAGTTATGGGAGTTTAAACAGTCCATGTGATATGAACCTGGGCCATACTAGTTTTACAGAATGTTTGTGATTATTGTGTCCTCATCTTGAAGTTGCAGAAAAGGGTCCCTATTTAACATCATTAGTTGGGCTACAAAGTTTACTACCTCATCCTCTTCTCTTATATCCAGCCAATTTGGTGAAGATAACTCCATTTGTGGTTGAGAAGGCGGGTACAAGGCTAATGTCTTAGTATGCTGACCATTAGAAATGGTCATATCGCCTGAGAAACAGCCTATATATGCATCAGTAGTGGCCAACCAGGGTCAGCCAAGAATGATTGGGTTGCCTCCCAAGGTGGCTTTTGGTGAAATTATCATAAAGTTAATGGGATAGGACCAAGATTCTAGATCAACAACTATATCTTTCACCACCTCATCGGGTTTGACTATGGAACTATCTGCAAGTTGTAGGACATTGGGTGTTTCCTGTAGGTTGGTGATGCTAAGTTGTTGCATGATTTCCTTAGTCATAACATTAATAGCGGCTCCTAACTCTATCAAAGCATTTTTAATGGTTGTCCCATTCGATGGTAACCTCAACAACTGGGCTACTTGGGTCAGAATACTCTGGGACAAATATTTTTCCGAGCATTATATCAGCAAGTTTCCCCAAGACATGGACGATCTGGGGATACTTTTTCATGCGACTTGGATTTTTAAAGCATCTCTCCTTGATAGCCTTTCCATAAGTTGGGACATCCTTGATTACTTGAAACAACATAATTTGAACACTAATGTTCTTGATTTGGCCAAGGATGTCAAATTTTGCGTCATTAGTATGCTTAGAATTTTCATTACACGACCTTTGTGGAAAGGGAGGAGGAGCTTGTTGAACTTTGGGCTAATTGGAGTAGCATATGACATTGTTTGAGGATTGGACTCTTCTTGGGGTACTTTAGTGATAATAGGAGGATTAGGTAGAGTAGTGCCTAATCGCAAATGAATGTCATTGATTGTTATAGCATATGTAGGGTATTGGTTTGGATCAGTGGCATAAACATTTTGCTGAGGTGCTAGAGGCCTATTATTAGGATTTGGATATGGATGGGAAAGAAGTTGGGTAGGCCTGAGAGGTGTCATAGTGGCTGCAGGAGGTGGAAAAAGTGTCTATTCTAGAGGTTGAGATGATGGCTATAGGAATCCTTGCTTCTAGTTTGGTCATTGCTGACAACCCCGCCATTGTTGATTTTGCTGCCAATTGCCTTATGGAGGCTGCCAATTCCCTTGGGGTTATTGCCAATTCCCTTGGGGGTTTTTCCAATTCCCTTGGGGATTTTTCCATTGAGGACTAGGGTAATTTTTCCACTGAGGTTGTGAGTTATCCCAGGGAGAGTACTAAGTACTCATAGGAAGTTTCCATTGACTACTATAAAATGGACCATTAAATGTAAGAGGGTCCTGAGGCATACCTTGTCTTTGAGCTCATGGTCTTCGTTGTGCAACAAAGAATAGTTTCCCATCATTGTTGGAAATGAGTTGAGTAACTGAGAGGGGAGGTGTGAATTAGTTACTACAAAAACAAATCCAAGTCCCTTAGATGTCTAAATCAAACTTATCACTGTTGCTTGGTTAACACAAATATTCTACTGTCGCTCGGTTAACATGGCAATCTTAAGATATTAACTATAATTATCCTTTAGTGATTAATTACAGAAACATAAAGCACAAAGAAAATAACATGTACACAGTTGAAACCAAGTTTTAACGTGAAAACCCAATATGGGAAAAACCACCAATTGGAACTAGTTACTATTTTTCACTCTTCTGAAGTGAGCCATGTTAGGAGCCAACCCTATTAAAGTTTACAAAACACATTGTTAGGTGTGACCCTGTTACAGGATTTAATCACCCTATAAGGAGTGGCCTTGTGAGAGGTCTTCAAACACTTCAATGTAGAAATGTCACCTTGTGAGAGGATTTAGAAAAGACTGTTAAGTCTACTCTGTAAAGAGATTTTGGATCACTGCTACAATTGATAGAGAGTAAAAATGGATTGACATGTTTGTCAAAGCAACTATCTTTGCTGATTCAGATCTCTATTCTAGCTTTATATTGGATCCTCGCTAATCAAATATTCTATTGTAGCTCTATCTATTCTATCCTTAATCATAATCCCATTTGATTTTGCCTTCGCTCTTCATATCATAAACTCACACACATCTTATACATTCAATCCAAACTTGACCTTGTATATATATGATAGGCCTTGTCAAGTTGGCTTGAATAACCTTCCAAATTAATAATAAAACTTAATTTTGTTAGTTGCATATAACCAATTAACCATAAAATATAAACTAATGTTAGTTGGCTGACACTAAAAGCATAACTCGGTCAACACTGTAATCCTTCAATGCCTGACCGTTAATGTAATGCCCGAGTGAACTCAGCTAGAAATGAAAATCACTTTGGTCTTCTTCAATACCTAAGAGAACTTGCAATACACTGACTGTTCTCGATTTTGGTATATAGATTTGTGTAACATCGCTATATTTGTGGAAACATGAATGACAATACACAATTGAATAATTGTCATTAACAATCTCCCTCTTTGGCATTGATGGAAACAGACCATGTCATAATACAAAGAATCATAGAGCAACAATAACCAACATAAAAAAATTATTAATGTTCTTAGCTTCATTATGATCCACATCCAGAAAACTCCCTCTAGCTTCACAATAACTGAAATACAGATTTCTCCCTATTATATTAATCTTTGTTTCTAATAAAATTTCTTCCTCTGTCCTCAATAATATTTCCCTTAATAATTTCTTTTGGCATGACATCAAAAATCTCTCTCTCTTTGACAACCAATGCCAAAAACACCATCCAATACACATCCAATGAAGTTGTAATGTACCTATTTGTACTGATTAATATGCAATGAGCTCTGACAATCTGCATCAACATGTTAAATTTGTTTTGTAGCTCAGTTGATGCATCACTAATCTATCCATTACTGAGCCTCAGTTAGGGGAATCGCCCCTATCTTTCCTCTAAGATTCAAGAATGCATCCTTAGGTAACGGTTTGGCGAATATATCTACAAATTGTTCTTTAGTATTCACATATTCCAACCTTATTTCTTTGTCCTGAACCAATTCTCTCAAGAAATGATACTTTATTGCTATATGCTTAGTCTTAGTATGCATCACAGGGTTCTTCGAAATGTTAATAGCACTAGTGTTGTCACAGTAGATAATAACTGGTTGTTTGATTTCCTCCTTCATACCTAACAACAACTATTTGAACTATATGATATTTGAAAAATTCACTGATGCAGCAACATACTCTGCCTCTGTTGTACATTGAGAGATGCAATTTTGTTTCTTGCTTGTCCAAGAGACTAACCTCTTACCAAGAAATAATACTCCACCACTTGTGCTCTTTCTGTCATCAACACTTCCTGCCTAATCATCATCAATAAAAGTCTTCAAATCAAATTTTCCTCCTTTCTTATACCATAATCCATAATCTTCAGTACCCTTAAGATATCTCAGAATCCTTTTGATAGCCATCAAATGATTCTCTCTTAGATTAGCTGAAAACCTTGCAATAATACTGACTGCTAATGCAATATCAGGTCTAGTGTGAACAACATATTGAAGTTTACCAATCATGGATCTATAGGTAGTCTGATTTACCTCCTTTGAATCATCATCCTTAGACAACTTATGTCCAGTATACATAGGTGTCCCAACTAGTCTAGAATCTTCCATTCCAAATTTCTTCAGTATCTCTTTGATGTATTTAGACTGGGTAATGTAGATACCATCCTTCATCTGATGAACTTGTAAACCAACAAATAATTTGATTTCACCAAACATATACATCTCAAATTCCTTACTCATAGCTTCGAAGAATGCTTTGCATAAATCATCATATCCAGTAAATAGTATATCATCAAAAAATATCTCTGCTAATAGTATCTTGTTTTGAGGTCCTTCTTTGATATATAAGCTACTATTGTCATTAGTTCTCTAAAATCCAATACTTATTAGATAATTGTGCAGTCTTTCATACCAGGCTCTGGTAGCTTGCTTCAGTCCATACAAGGCTTTGTGCAGTTTGCAATCCATATTCCTTTTGTTAGGATCAACATGTGTGTGCTTGAATGTGACCTCTTGAATCAGGCACAAACTCAGTATAGTCCTTACTCAATCGTTCAATTCACAAAGACAAACATGAATTGTTCATCCTACAAATTCAATTGAAGCAACTTGTTGCCTCCTAATTAGTTGTGGATGTCAAATTTACTCTCAGAACAAGAGCCAACAACCTGACCATTGCTAACATGGAGGATTTCTAAAGCATGAGAGAAGATGAATTTGCCATTAATCTATGAAATAGAATGCAATTAATCTATGAAATGAATTGCAACTAGTCTAGAATTAAAATTGTAATTAATCTATGAAATCAAGTGCTCTTAATCTAGAAAGCTTGAAATGCTCTTAACCTAGAAATTAAATGCTCTTAATCTAGAAATGAAATTACATTTAAACTAGAGAGCTTGAAAGAAAACATTGATATGTTAGATATGTAAATGAATTGCAAATAAAATCAACATATCATTACTAATCCAAATTGAAATTAATCTAATTATGCAATTTAAGCTCAAAA
>MU223423.1:1345627-1363182 GCA_018584345.1 Thuja plicata | reverse complement strand
AAGAATAAAAGAACATAGTCAACTGACCAAGATATAAATATCAAAACCATAGAAATAATAATAGAACCCAAACCCAAATAGGGTGACTTCCTAAAAAAGGAACCTAAGTCACAAGGGGTATACTTGGGGAAACTTTGGTAATATCTCCATGACAACAACATTCGAGGATTTTAAAGGCATGCTCAGACCTGTGTGGCCAGGTGGAGTCGATGCCTGGTACTTGCATCTTGCATCACCAAGTTGAGAAACACAAATGTATACATATATGTGCAAGCAGTGACAAACAAGGAGGGGGAGTGTGACATCGTGTGGATCTCCCATGGAAGTGACTACGTCTGCCTCCCCTCATCCTACACACATACCATACAATACTCATTCTAAATCATGATTGAGTTAGGATTGTTAGGTCCACCATTATCTCAGAATAAAAATGAACTATCATCATTGATAATGTCATCATGTATATAAACCAAATTTCATTAAATATTCTAAGAATATAATTCATTAGGTGACATTAAGATCATTTACATATTATCCAACATATTTTGAAAGCATCTCATCATCTAATCAAATAAGAGAAAGCATAGAATTCAAGTATGATGTCACTAGGGTATAAGAACCCGTAATACAAAGTAATACTAATTAATTATAAAACAAGGGCCAATTGGAATCCGTAATATGATCCATTAGGTGTTTTGGATTAATCCCTAATTAATAGTTATCATCACAAGCATTAATTAAATCATACAAGAATGTTAATTATGATTAGGTAAAGCATAAAAAGACCTAATCTTTATGGCAATTTTGAACAACATATATACACCATTCAGAACATAGTCATAAAACTATCTTAATTAACTTAATTCATCCCAGTGTACTCAAACCATCAAAAAGGAAGTTCCTCACACAACAAACATATCAAATTGTTCCATAAAATGATGTTCCTAAAATATTATGAACACATAGTTGGCATCACTACTCATAGAGAAATATACATCAAACACTTACGTGGAGATGAGATAGATTGGACTACTAACTTCAATCAGAATCATTAGTAGAGAATAAAAGTCTCAATCTTCCAACAAGCATAATCAGGTTTTGTGAGGGTTGGAGGGGCATTACAAGTATGTTCTTTTGTTGATCAACATTGATTCATTTAATTTTTTGGTGTATTCTTACTATTCATATTTTTATGATATATCCATCTTTGGTACATGTGTGAATCATCCACGAGTCTTCCATAGATGTGTTGTTCTAACATAAGATATCTTTCCCCTTTTTCCTTTGAATTAGTTAGTGGTAGCCCCATATTAATATAGATGCTTAGTTCATTTATCTATAAATTTCATGATGATCCTATATTTTGTAAAAATAATGAACATATACTAGGAAAGCATATATTTCACGATGATCCTATATTTTGTAAAAATAATAAGTATATACTAAAAAATAAGTATTCTCTAGGTAATGATGTTCTTATTTCAATAACAAAGAATAAAATAATTTAGATTAATAAGGAAAAAGTTCCCCGGTAGAAAAGTAAACTATATCTAAATTATAGCTTATTTGTCTTCAAAAAGAAAAAAGAAAAATTTATTCACTTAAATTATGGAAAAATATACGTTTCATAAATACTAGTAGTACAAATATATGTTTAAAATTTTTATAATTTTATCCTACCTACAAATAAAGTTATACAATAGTAACGCCACTTTTTAAAATGTTGTTAACTATAAAAAAAAATAAGTTATTAAAAGTTGTGCAAAAAAAACTTAGATTATTTCTTAAAAGTGTGTGTGTGTGTGTGTGTGTGTGTGTGTGTGTGGGAGTGTGCGCGCGCGCGCGTGTGTCTGTATATGTATATGTATATGCATGTGTATGTGTATTGATGTGTATTTATTTATACTTTTGTGTGTAACATATTATTGTAATTGTTATTTATGAATGTGATTATGGGATTATAATATTATACATTCTTTATTTATGTGGAGATACATATATTACATTATATTCATTAGTATATTGAGTCAATATGATATGGTTCTTATTATAAAGTAGAGTAAATATATGTATGAGAAATATGTTTTATATCTCTTTAATCAACTATGGTTTTAATTAAAATTGGGAGAGGAAATTAGTCGATTCATTTAAAAATTCCTCCAAAAAAATTTAATATTGTATTTGGAAGTGTTGAAGGTTGGATTGTTGTTCACGAGTTGATTAGATTGCTCTTTATCACTTCATTCCTTGTTGGATCTTCGCAGGACCCAAGGTAGGGATTTCATCCCTTGATCTTTAAGCTTGTTGGAAATGTTTATGATGTCTTTTTGTGTGGTTTTTATGTCTAAAATATATGTGTTATTCATTCATTAAAATTCTAGAAATGGAATGTTAAAATATTGCATTCAAATGTGATATATTTCTAAGTTTTAATGTACTTGTTCTCAATTTTGGTTTATTGTTCTCATTTAAATGAGACCAAGGTTTAAATTGGTTATTTTTATGGGAAGAAAAATGAGAGATATCAAATGGGTATCTCTCATATTTTGTTCCCAAGGTCCAATTAATGCCCAATTACATGCATTTTACAAGTTTGTTATGTGTGTTAATTGTTCTGGTTTTACCCAGCAATTGTGTTGTAGAACTACCTTAGTTGTCAGTTTTCAAATGGTATCTCTCATATTTTTTTCCTAGGTTCCAAGTAATGTTATATTGTATGTGTTTTACTAATTTGTTATGTGTGTTAATTGTTTTGGGTTTACTAGGCAATTGTGTTGCAAAACCACCTTAGTTGCATTGAAGAACTACCTAAGTTGTGTTACAAAATTATGTTAGTTGCATTGTATACCTATAGAATATGCATTGAAATACATATTAAATTGTGTTTCATCATTATCAATTGTGTTTTTTCTTAATTGGTCAAATTTGGTCTAAATTAGGGATTGGGGCTTATACCGGAGGCTTGAGGGTTTCAACTTATAACATTTTCTCAATCTAAGATGTTCTGTAGGGCAGTGATATGCCTGGATTACATGAATTATATGTGTTTTGGATTCTATTTTGTTGATTTTTTGTAAATTTGTTTCTTGATTAGGGTTTAGAGATGTCCATGAAGAGGGGCAATGTGTGTGTTCCTAATGTAGAATGCTATGATTTTGAATATGTATGGAATTCAAATTGATTCATTACCTTTGTATTTGATTCTTATATGTATTTGTTTCATGGTTTTGAATTTAAGGGTTAGGGAACCTAGGTACATGATAGGTTGAGTGACTCACAATGGCGGTCGGGGACACTAAAGTGGCCAGTTCCAGGTAACCCATTGTAGAGTTATGTAATCAAGTGATAACCTAATAAAATTAATTAAGGTAAAATATTAATCAAGATAATATTTTTTCCTTGCCCATGCCTTTAGAGTTCTAGTATAGGATAAGGATGAGAGTGGGAGAAGATGCCTTATTAGATGGAAAAATTGAACTACCTTATCCTCGTGAAAGGTTGTTTTGGTTTCACATGAGTCTCACTTGGGGGACGGGGTCTAGAGTAATTAGTATCCGGGTAACCCAAGAGGGGGGCTATGTGATGACACTCATCTTATGTGTATCCTGGATTCCCTTTCCTATCAGATTTATATTCATACCTTTGGTGGTCTTTGCCTTGTTTATGTTTTCTTGCATTCATTTGAATTATGTTTAGAGATTTGGTCACATCCTTGATTTCTACTTGGTTTTCTTGTTTTGGTGTAGGGCCTTGGTATCTACCTCCTTAGATCGATGAGAGTGGGCCTTTGAGTCCCACGTGGCTAGGTGGTAATTTTTTTCTCATCAAGGCTCAATTTTGTTTCGTGTTGCATGGACAGATCTTGTACTAATGCCTTTATTCTCGCTACATTAAGTGATCTTCATTTTGTACATGATGTTATCACATGTCATGGTGTACTCCTATATGTATATTGATGTAATATGTGCACTCCTTATGAGATATTGTTGTAATTATGATCATGACATTGTAATTGTAATAAAGTTCTTTATGTAGAAAGATTAGGATAGGTGATTTCGTAAGTAAAATTGATGTGCAATCTAATTATGTAAAGAGAAAAAATAATGTTAAGTATGAATTGGATAGATTGTTAATTGAAATCAATCATATTATATCTTCATGATGATGTGCATGTGTTGGTAATCCTAGTACTTGTAGATTTGATTAAATGGTATTGTTAGCTATGTTATGATAGAAAATGTGAAAGGGAAATTAGCAGATGATGATTAGAGTTAGTTTTCTTGTGATTAATCGATGTTAATGTTATATGGAAATAAATGACTAGGTTTAAGTAAGCCAACATGGTTATCTTAAGTGGTCATATTTTAATGGTTAATTTGGTGAAAGAAAGATTAGGAACACTTGGTTTGGTGCTCTAAAATGAACCTAGACATAAAGTGATTAACGTTCAGAATGCATATAATGTATTTCATAAGTGTTTTCAATTCATTGATGCATTTAGATGATTAGATATGATGTATAATGTTTCTCAAGTAGCGATGTTAGAGAACCCTAAGAGAACCTGGGATTAAGTAAAGGATTAATATTGCATTCATTTTGAATGAGCATTTATTAATGTGATAATGCGTTGTTACTTTCACTTCCATTTATGTACTGTATACATGATTAATGCAATTGGTGTTTAAGTAAATGATGCAATTATGTTTAGGAAATCTGTGTTAGTTTAAAAAAAATATTGTACCTATATTTGGGTTAGAATAGTGTTGTCCTCTCAGGTTTCTTAGCAAGGTGATACAATTCAAACTAGCCTTTTCACTTGAATTAGTACATGCTAAAACGTGTAGCTTAATTTTAAAATTATATTTTTCAATTCATGATGGCTTTAAACTAGATTCACGATCAATTTTTATTTATGATACTCAACCCTTATTTATGAAAACTTTGAATTTATATAAACAAATTAACTAAAAAGAAATCTTCTTTAAATATGTTTTATGAATATTTTTTTACTATCTAATCTAATCAACATACTAGAACAACTTAAATGTAAACAAATAAATATGTATAGGTTATTTTTTTTATCTTTTTAGACAATTGCAATCAAACATTCAAAATTATAATATTTTCATCTTTTTACCAAAGCACGGTGACTAGCTTCAAGACTACTTGGGAGAAGTAGAAGCAAAAGAAAAAGTATCTAGAGAAAACTTGAAAGTCTTTTTCTAAAATAAGATGAACTTTTGTTATCCATTCCTATCATTATTATGCATCCAAACCATATTGATTCATTAAAATATGTCCCGAGTTCTTTTACATCGATATAATTCTAATAATTTCATTCGAATGTACATGAAATAGGTAGTGAATAGTGAATAGGTTATCTCATGCACATGAAGTGTTTGAGTGACAAAACTACTAAATTATAAGGATATTTTACATCAAGAGAATTAAACATTTCTATTTAGTTTTCTTATTATTTGCATCTATAATATTTATAAAATAGTTTATAAAATTTAAAATCGCCATAAAAATTAAAACAAAGCAAATGAAAATTAAAATCAAACAAGTGGAGAGGGCTCCACCCAGAGATCAATAATTAGTTTGATTTGGACCAAACAAGCAAGAAAAAAGGCATAAACAACCACCAATACAAATCACATGAAAAATGTTGAGACACTAAAAATGCACAAAATCCTTACACATGATAAGGTCAACAAAGGAATCATTGATGTTGATTATTATACACTTTTTTCCTATTAAAAATACACACATCTAGATATTGGTGCATTCTCTTGCTTTGAAATCTACCTCCACATGAAATAACAAGTCTAAATCGACACTTCTTTGATTAAGAGTTAAATATTGAGAAGTATCTATTTTATTAAAGTTGCTTGGATCATGATCTTTTCTTCATTCCTTATTCATTTTAGCTTTGAGAGATTTTACCCTTGATGAAAATAGTATAATGACAGAATATGCCATCATCTTCACCAATTATACTCAACCTATTAACATCTTAATTTTTGTCTAAATCACATTTTTAAAAAAAATAGTGGTTTAAGCCTTGAGGAGTTCCTATGCGGAAAATTACAAGTGTAGAAAATTACAGAGAAGTGCAAATACACATAACATAGAATTTACGTGGAAAAAACCTGATAAAGTTATACCAGGAAAAAAACCACCGGCAAATATCTTTCAATATTATTCTTAGGAACTTTCACAGTTACAATGATCTTCAAAACATATCTAGAAACATGACTTCGAGTTGCATATAACAATTGACTTGTAGAGTCCTAATTTTAGACCACTTACTAATTTAGTAAGTATGACTCGTACAACTACATGTACAACACTTGTCAGAATTCTATTTTTGGTAAGTCACCAAAAATAACTTACTATTTATAGTAAGTCAACTCATAAATAAAATCTATTTATAGTAAGTCTCCAAAAATTTTGCACACTAGATGATTCTCCATGATGAGTCAACCCCATTTGATGACTCAACCAATAAATGTTGTCCCCACTAGATGATTCTTCATTATAACTCAACCACTGCCAGTGGTTCTCCATGATGACTTCACATTCCAACAGTTCTTTCTAAAATGTTTTAATTGAAGAGGGTTGGATCAAACCCCCTTGGATAGAACCCTCTATTATTAAATCATGCCTACAATGGAGTCTCCTCTACACCTATTAAAATATTGACAAAAAAAACACTTTTTCTTTATCTTTTGGAGGATCAAATGATGTCATTTGGAAATTATGTTTTTAAAGTATGTAGCCCTCATTATAAGGTTTTTGAAAAGTATAACACAATATATTTAATTTGATTATAATATTTTTTTAATTTTTTGGTGAATGTGGGTTTTCCATCAAATATCAAGTTCATTGTTTCACGCACAAAAAATCTAAAAAATAACTACACTATAGGCATTGTTGTTCTATATTTCAATAATATTAATGTGTATGAATACATAGATAGTTATAAGATACTAAAGTGACCAATGCATGAGTTCTAGTGAATCTCACTTCGAAAAGCAATACAAATTTAACTATGTAACAAAAAATTATGGAAAAATGTTCATGCCCTAGATATCAATGTTACAAGTATATGCTTAAAATTTTATAATTTTATCCTTCCTACAAATAAAGTAATGTTATACCTTAGTGAATCACTTTTCTAAAATATCGCTAAATATAAAATAACTTATCAAAAGTTACATTAAATTTTTCTATTTTTTTTTTAAATTTAAAGATTTATATTAATAATCTATAGACAAAATATTAGAAAACACTAGTTCACATCATTTTCAAATTCTTAATGGTTTAGTTGTTTGAAAGTATACAATCTAATGAACAATGGTGATTTCAATCTCCCACTTTGGCCAAAAGGTGAGACACACTATTGTGGGTTGACCCCCTCTTAGATTGCAATAATTGTAGGGTATGCTCAAAATGGATTTTTTGAAAATATTACAAACTTGAATCTATTTAGACTAGCCTTGTCAATTTGATTTAATACATACTAAAAAGTGAAGCTTAGTTTTTAAGTCAATTTTGATGGTTCATATTTTTCAGAATGTGATGGGTTTAAACTAGATTTGTGGTAATTTTCATCTCTATGACTTAAATCCCTATTTATAGGCATTGTTGTTCTATATTTTAATAATATAAAAAATTAATTGGATGAATACATAGATAGTTATAAGATACTAAAGTAACCAATGTATGACTTATAGTGAATCTCACTTCGAAAAGCAATAAAAATTTAACTATGCAACAAAAAATTAAGGAAAAATGTTCATGCCCTAGATATCAGTGTTACAAGTATATGCTTAAAATTTTATAATTTTATCCTTCCTACAAATAAAGTAATGTATTACCTTAGTGAATCACTTTTCTAAAATATCACTAAATATAAAATAACTTATCAAAAGTTACATTAAAAAAATTACATTTGTTTATTTTTAAAAATTTAAAAATATATATTTATAATCTATAGACAAAATATCAAAAAACACTAGTTCACATAATTTTCAAATTCTTAACGATTTAGTTGTTAGAAGTGTTAGAAAGTATAAAATCTAATGAACAATGTTGATTTCAATGTCCTACTTTGGTAAAAAGGCGAGACATACTATTGTGGGTTGACCCCCTCTTAGATTACAATAATTGTAGGGTATGCTCAAAATAGATTTTTTGAAGATATTACAAACTTGAATCTACTTAGATTAGCATTTTCAATTTGATTTAATACATACTAGAAAGTGCAACTTAGTTCTTAAGTCAATTTTGATGGTCCATATTCAGAATGTGACGGATTTAAACTAGATTCATGGCAATTTTCATCTCTATGACTTAAATCCCTATTAATCAAAATCTTGAATTGGTATAAATAAATTTTTTTTAAAGATTTTTTTAAAAATATTTTATCTATTTTTTTACTAGAATTTTATCAAAATAATAGACTAACTTAAATGTATGAAGAAATATATAGATTGTTTGTTATCTTCTTAAAAATCAAAATGAGAAGCTACAAATAGACAAAGAAAAACAAACAACTAAGGATTTACTAAATCATGTTAGCTAGCTTCAACACTACTTGGGAGAGACATGCAAGCATAAGCAAAAGTGTGTAGAGGTGTTGGTTAAAAGATTCGTCTTCTAATAAAAAAGTGAACTTTTTCTAATCTTATTTTGTGCTAATTATTAAAAACAAATAACTACTTACAACATTTGGGTAAGTTATATGAAGTTGCACTAGGTTAATCATGATATGGAGGGGAGCAGCAATGTAAGAAAATGTATTATATCGAATAGTGTGAAAGGCATATGCATCCTAATTGAGAAGTTGAAGGAAATGAGAGAGGACCAAATGCTAGAAGCAACCAATATTGTGGAACGATTGAGGATGGAAGCAATGATAAAGACAAGTAGACTAGTTCTTCTCAATAGGGCCCTAGTGCCAAACTTGGGGAAAGAAGAAATCGATAGAGACAAAAAAGAAAGATTTGCATAAGGTTGTTGATCTTCATATGACTTTTTACTAGCAGGACTTGTAGGGCGGTGATGCTTAATTTTTTTTGAAATAGTCTATGTGTTGTTTGGTGTTTCTTGGTTGCTTTTCTTTTGTGTTAGTTGTTGTTTTGTTGCATGTATCTTTTGTCTATCCCAAGTGCAATTTTTTCTTTCATGGAGTTGTTGCTGGTCTATTTTGTTAATATCTTAGTAGCATTTTTTTCTTTTGATTTGGTTGGTGTATATTCATGCATATCTTATAATAAATTTTATATAAAGGGTTTTAGGTCCCTTCAAAACCTGTTTTACCTGTAATAAAAAATAACATTTGGTTAAGTTATATGGAGAATAACATTCCTCTAAAATTAAAAATGTACATCTCCCTTATATGTTTAGATTTTAGGTTGTTGAAATAATGAAATGAGGTATATTTTTAACCAGAAAGAATAAAAAAAGGTAATCAACATTTATCCATAGCTATGAATTAAATGTAGTTTATGATTTCTCTACAGTAATGAATATAAATTTAGAAATTAGTCTCCAATATAGATACTGTAAGATCCATGAAACCATAAAAGATTTAGATGAAAGAATCACCATCTATAAAAGTGAATGCATATCATACAAATCAACTACTACACTCACACTGAGGAATGATAATTGAAAATAAACTAAAGCATAAAGACTTGCAATTAATTTGGAAACTTGAATATCTAGATTTGCAAGCACACAAACTCACAAATTTCCTTTCAGTTGGCCAAAAAAATTGTATTCTTAAAAAAAAAGAGTCCCTAACTTTTTAAAAATTGGAGATCTTGCATAATTTATGCAAGTCACATGTTTAAAGACATACAAATGTGATTGTACCTTGATTTTTTTATACTATTTCTTTAAATACAATTTAAAAGTTTCCAAAATAAACATTTGAATGTGATTAATATATATTGGGTCTACTATGTCTGATTCACCATCTTTACTTTTAGAGATATCGAAATTAAACCTGAAAGTGGTGATTAGCCAGAGTATTTATCTCATCCAACTCCTTTACCTTATCATCCACACAATCAACCCTATAATCTTCATAGTTTGGGATGCAATGAAAGGTGGACCCTAACTGTAAATTATCTCTAACAAATTATTTATTGCCAAAGGGAAATATTCGCTCATAAAATTGCACAAATAATTTAACTACATCTCTCTCAATATTGTGAGCATCAGACTGGGATATACACAAGTAGTATACAAGGGCTATTGGAAATTGGATACCTCATTTTTTCCTCTTAGAACACCTCTTATTAACTTTAGCTCCACTTGTTTTTCACATTTCAATGAGAATAAATTTATCCTTAGCACACTTGGGTAGCTTGTAAGGTGGGCCATCAAAACCACCAACCTTGATGTAAGTAAACCTTCAAAATTGAATAATGTGGCTAGACCAGGCTAATTTATCAATTAAATGGCTTATGGAGAGATCCTTTGGCCCGATTCACTTTGTAATTATTTGACTACCATCATAGTTAATGCATCATATACTCTTTCTTATAACTATTCTCTTGTTGCAATTGATTGTAGTAGTCATATATTTCAACATTTTTATCATACACTTTAGCAAGGCAAAGTTCTAGCAACTAGTTGTAGACTAATGCATAACATATATATAAAGACATGTATATTGATTTTTTCAAAGGAAAAATGGAAATCATATGTTGTAGTTGCTCACTCACATGTGATGCCCAATCCAAATGTTGTTCCCCAACAATAATTGTTTGGATGAAGAAAAATATCCAATCTTCAATATCATGGTCCATTAGAATTATCCTTCAACATGTGCATGAACTACCATGTCTGAGATTTCTTCAATAAAGTGAGATTTGTGTAATCTCTTAGACAATTGGGACTTTCCTTTCTTTGGGACAAAAAACCACTTTCTAGTTCTATTAAATTCCTATACTATAATTTATTCTCACTAGACCTTTGGTGTGACAACATGAAGTCAAAATCATCATATACCTCTCTTTCTAGAAAGCAGAAGCATCCATTGATTAGTGAAAAATTTAGTGGCGATTATTCGCCAATTGGCGAATGTCGCATGTTGGCGAGCGGGGAATTGGAAATTTTTTTTCATATATTAGGTTGACCCTATCGCCTGACAATTATTAATATTGGGACCAATGCCCGGGCCCATCACCCATTGCTTTATTTAATTTTCTACTTTTCTTACACATCATCGCCAATGGAATCTAATTTTTGGTCCCTGTAAATTTTAAAAATTTGCCTATAATTTATACGCGACCCAAATGGACAGCCTATATTCGCTAATAGTTTTATACATTTATATTTATAGGTTGCCCCAAATTCGCCTGGCATTTTGTGGACGCGTGTCTCAACCCGACCCAAATTCACCAACTTTATTAATCATTCCTTCGTATTATTAATCATTCCTTTAATTTTGGTTGCAGTCCAATTATCATCTTCACATTGAAGCATTATTTTGTTTGAAATAGTTTTTGTAGATGGTTTAGCAGCTTGCTGGTAGAAATTGTAGGATGTCTTTTGCTGCTCTTTTACTTTATGCTTTTGCAATGCAATAATTTGTGATGACAATTCCTATATTGAAATATTATTTTCAGCGGCATATTTCTCCATCTCTTTTTTGACCTCATCCCAGGACTCCATGTTTTTAAATTTTTCTATCAGTGGCATACTTTCATGTTGACATTTGCTTGCGAAGCTCCCATTCACTCTAAGCTTTGATCCAATTATGTTTAGTGGATCATACTGCCAGTGACTGTCAACAACAAAGAAAAAAATTGAAAAAAAAATCCTCTGCCACTTTGAATCCTATTCTCTCAAATGTGAGCCCTCCCAATTTGAAAGGCAAGGAAGGAAATATCATTTTCTTTTGCTGACCATTAAAGAGTGCATCTGTACTCTCCATCTGCCGAACATATTCCAATGCAAAAACCCTCTCTGTAACATGTTTTGGAAGTTTGTAGGGTTCTACCCCTAAACCATAAAACCTTAACACAGTGTAGTCTTCCATGAAGTACCAGTCAGCTAATTGTATTTGACTTCCGAGTTGAATGCAATCTCTACAAGATACAGGCAATCTAGGAAATGAAGTGCATGTAATTTTATGATACATAGGTGCAAAAAAGAAGTCTACAAAATTTTTATAGTTCCTTCTATTATCACTCATCCTTATAGGAGGTGTCCATTCATATAGTGCATTTTGGACCTGACTTTGAAGCTTGTTTGTCTGAAATATTGCACGATGCTTTGCTAAAAGAAGATAACACAAGTAGGTTGTGAACCTAAATGTCTTCTGTGAACCTGTTTTAATCATTAGCAATTGTTCTTGCATGCAATGAACAGTGTGCTCAATAAAATTATATTTTACTGGTTTATTTTGACAATGAATCTGAAAAATCATTTCAAGAATGCTGGCACCCACTTCTTTGTTACTATCCAATCCCAAACAAAATGCTAGCAAGCAAAATACTATCCTGAACCCACTGCACAAAAATATCATAATCATAAGGAGGCTTATGATCTGGATCCAGACTAGAACTGCTTGTTATTCCTCTGATATATGAATCTTTCCTTTTTGCATCTAAATTTTCATAACTCTCTGCCAGATTTCCTAGGTCAATGTGCACGTTTGATTTTTGTGCTTCAAACCCTAGGTCTAACAGACTAGCAAATTCAGTCTCTGTTATCGACAAAATTTCCTCCTGAGTATTTTTATTGACAATTGCTTTTCTATTTTCATCATAATTTTTGGCGTAGAGCATGACAATTTCTGGACAAGGGAATACCTGAGGTAATGCCATGCGTGCTGACCCAACAACCCACGGTGCAATTTTATTTGTATTTGCCTTTAACGTGTTTTTAAATGGATACAATTTTGAAACCTTCATTGGATCTTTACACTTATTTTCAAGTGCAAATCTAATTTCCATGATTCCCTTATTTCCATGGATAACCGGATAAAAAATATCATGGAATTCATCAGTGAAACCTGGTGTTTTAACCAGTTTGTGGAAGTCTATTATCTTTGTTTTCTTTCTTTGCCCTTTACTCGTACTCTTGGTATTTGTTTTTCCCATTGTGGACCATGGTATACTAGTGACAGCTACAATTTACAGGCGTGTTTGAAAATTCAACCCTAATTCTACGACTACAATCTAAACAGTAAACCTCTAGAATTGAAATATTTAAACGCGAGACATGGGTGTTCAGGATTTTACCCAGAAATTCAATTTGTGTAGACTATGAGTGGGTAGAGAGCTGAGAGACTCTATTGCATTCCTCAATCCTCAACCTAGAAGCCGTTACCTGTAACCCCTTTCTGAATATCCGATTCTCCAATATAGTATTCTATAATACTAGTAAGAACTGAAAATATAAAAACTTAGGTTAAAATTGTACAATAGTGAGTAGTATTGAATCGTCAGTCGTGACTCGTCACTCATGTTAACTTTTACTGTCACTCATGTTAACTTTTATTTCTTTTCCAGATATCTGAGGTCACTAGGACACGTCTCACTTAATTGTTTGGTCTGTAGTCAAATTGAGCTTATTGCTAATTAAATGTTAAGTTACTCCAATTACGATTTGAATTAAACTTTGCCTAGTGTACACATGCCATGATTGCGGAATAGGTTTACACTCGTCATCGAATGACACTAATTGAATGAGTGTACACGTGTCGTTATTTCGGAATAGGATTGAAAAAATGGGATTTCTTTTGCCTTTCGGCCTGAAATACAACGTACATCATTGATCTCTGCTCATCCAATGGTCAGTGGCAGTCACCATCATTTGTAATTATGGTGGGTCCCATTTATTTACTTTGAATTACATCTATCAGATGACACCGATTGTGTGATTGGTCACGAGTCATCCGATTGAATGAGTGTACACGTGTCGTGATTTCAAAATTAGATTGCAAAAATGAGATTTATTTTTCCTTTTGGCCCGAAATACACCGTATGTCGTAATCGTTGATCTCTGCTCATCCAACGATCACTGACAGTCACTATCATGTGTGGCGGGTCTCATTTATTTACTTTGAATTATATTTATAGGATGACACTGATTGTGTGAGTGGTCACTTCACCACGTGTCATCCGATTGAATGAGTGTACAAGTGTCATGATTTTAGAATAGGATTGCAGAAATGGGATTTCTATTACCTTTTGTCCTGAAATACATCGTATGTCGTTGATCTCTGCTCATCCAACGGTCTCCAGAAATACAGTTACACGTAACACCATACGCCAAACATTTATTAAATTTAAATAAGACTAAATATTGAAACTGTCTAATATAAAAATAACTAATTAAATTTAAAATACTGCAATCACAGATAATTGTCTAATACTCTAATTATTTATTAATTTATTACTAACCATAATTTATAAAATTCTTTAAACTTTTACAATTCCACATTCGCAGTTGCACACATGACACATAATGATAATTACATTTGTCATTGACATGGAAAAATTAAGTTAATACTCTTAAATAAATCACACACATACATTAAACATTGTTACATTTTTTTTGGTTCATAATACATATTATATGATATCATAGATTCACACGTCGACTTGGCATTTTTTTTGGTTCATAATACATATTATATGATATCACCGATTCACACATCGATTTGGAATGTCAATGGGCATATAATTTATTATTTATTATTTATCATAAGTAAAGTCTAAGGTCTAAGGTCTATAGATTTCTTTAAAAAATTGCAATTAAACAATATGAAATCTTTAGATTTCTTTACAAAATTGCAATTAAACAATATTTACGCAGACAATCTATTATCTCACACACTGATAGAAGAATTACAATAATTATTAATAGTCGAACAACAAAATTTTCATTAATTATTTTGAAAATTTACGTCACTAATATTATAATATACTTTATAATTATAGAGTTTAACAGTTAAATTTAGACTATAGTCGCACCATAAACACCTACAAAATGGGAAGTATGTTTACCCACAAAATGGGTAGTATCCAGATTCCAAACAGTTACAAAATTTGTTGTCACAAGGGCACTAGTTGATCATATAAGAAAAAACAAAAAAACAAAATGAACTGCGGAAAACTATTTCAAGAACATAAACACTAAGGGTCTTCATCTCCATCCCTGTCTGAGAAGAATTGTCTATTGAGGATAATCTCCCCGAATTCATCGAGCCAGTTGTAGTCCGTCTCCTTGAAGTCGTCGAGGTGAAACCACTTCTGCAGGAAGTCCCTCCCCAGCTGCGTCCACTTCTGACGCCATGTCAGTTGCCTTTCATTAAGGTTCAGTAGGAAGGGTTTCCTTTCCACATTGCCGCCTTGTTGAATAAGCTTTTCAATTTCATTAGCCCAAGGGATACCCAACCCCGGTTATACGAAGACAACGACTAGGACGTCGTCCACCAAAAATTGATCCTTGAAAAATTTCCGTAGCAGTATAAGCATGTCTACCTTCTCTCCTTCGAGGTCAAGAAGAGATGCCAGGAAGCGAGACGTAATGTTTGTGTTGACATGGTATCTCTTCTCATTGCGAATGAACTCATGGCTGAACACCATCAACACAACATTGTTAATGAAAGATCCCACTTCAATGCAAATGGAAGTGAGTACTTCGTCTGGTATCCTGCCCAAAAAGGGATTTTTCTCATCAGTAGATGTTGTTCTCAACCTAATTGGTGTGTCCATCTTTGCCTAAACTTAAAACCTAAATTTTCAAACTACACAGAAAATTGAAATTCGAGGGACGAGGCTGAAAGGCAAAAGCAAATTGAAATTGATGAAGAAGCAAGCAAGAATGTCTATTAATAGCCCTGTGAATCCATATCTTCCATATTTTTAGGTAAATCATTCCCATTAATGCATTAATGCAGGAGTGTGGGAAATTACTAATATAGCTAGTGGTCACTATACTAATAACTACAGTTTGTACTAGTACAATTTGGGAAACCATGTGAATTTCTTGATGGCTAAAGAATGTCACTTCCACTCTGACAAGACATTCATTTCGAGAAACTGTGCCTGAGATAAAACTCTAGCCATTGATCTACATCAATCAACGGTCTCGAATAATACGTTTACAAATTAGGGTTCTGAATAAATAGGTTTAAGGTACGTGTCAACGGTATCAATGCTCATAGTTGATAACAATGTACATACCACGTGCAGTTGCCAAATGTACATACCACTTGCAGTTGCCAGTGACGGCGGACAACTCCTCTACCGAAGAGGCGATATTAACTCGATGTGACTGGCAGTCCAAAAATTGTCATTATTAGATGTTTTATGTATTGCCATTTGGCATTTGCTAATTTTAGATTTTAGTTTTACTTTAAAGTTTAAAGAATAACTACTTTAAAATTTCACAATTTGGTATTCGCACAGTCACACATGTGACATGATACATGCAAAAGTTAAGTTATATTACTGTCAAATAAATAATGTTAAATAAATAACATTTTGTCATACATTAACAATTTAAAATTTGTTTGCTTCATTTTCAATTTCAAAAATTATAAAATCACATATGTCACGACTCACACATACATATTTTACAATTAAATCCATTAAAACAAACTAAAATGAAGTTGCAAAGTTTTCATTAATATTTTCTATAAATTTACAATATTCAGAATTTCAGACTTGGAGACTTTTACAGTTTCACTTGAAGTCCTTACAAAACTTTAAAGACAAAACCTACAACCTACTATAGTGAAAATTTCAAAAATTTCAGGCAGAGGCCATAGGGACACAACACTAAGGATTTTCCCCTCCGTCTAAGTAGAACTTTCCAGAGATGACAAGCTCTGCAAATTTATACAACCATCCGTAGTCCACCAAGTCATCCAACATAAACCATTTGCGAATAAAATTCCTACCAATCTGCACCCATTTCTTATGGTGCATCAACTGCTGAGCATCCAGGTTCAAAAGAAAAGGTTGAATGGCCACATCTTTGTCTAACTCGAAAAGCTTGCGTATATCACTTGCCCAAGGGATCCCCACCCCTAATTTTGCATAAACAACAACCTCAATGACGTCACCCAGAAATTCATGTTTGAATAGCTTCCTTAACAGAAGGAGCATATCCACCTTCTCTCCCCCGAGGTCCAAAAGAGATGCCAAAAAATGGGACGTAATGTCTGTGTTAACTCGGTACCTATCGACATTTCTAAAAATTGACGGCCTAGCACCATCCTCACAGCCTCATTTGTGAAGGCTCCAAACTCCTTGCAAACTGATTCAAGGGTTTGGTTTGAGACCGGGCCCAAAAAGGCCTTCTGTTCCTCCGTAGATGTGCTTATCAAACGGATAGGAGTGTCCATCTTCAAAAAACAACTACCACAATATCTGAAATTATACTAATACTGTACGCCTCTCTCTCTGGATTCCCACAGCTTTCCAAGGGCGGGGGTTAGTAGCAAAGGTTCACAAGTGAATGCAAATCAAGTATACAATAACTACTAAACGAATAACAGAAACGTGAGCAATAAA
>MU223423.1:1299895-1338182 GCA_018584345.1 Thuja plicata | reverse complement strand
ATAAAATTAATTATTTAATTAATTTTGGGAATTGGATTAGATGATTTGAGAAGTGAATTTAGAAGAAAATAGGTGATTAATTAATGATTAAAAAACCATTAATTAATAGATGAAAATTAGTGTTTTTTTAATGTAAAGTCGCAAGCCTGTCCATTTTAGGGTGTCTACAAATACAACCTAAAAACCAAAACTAGAGGCAATCTTTCAAACACTAGCAAAGGCAGACCCAAACCAAAGGAGAATTGAAGAAGAAGGAAGCGTAGATCATCTATAAATATTCCTTAATTCTTTCTCTAACCTAATTAATTCATTTGTCCTTCAAAATTCTGTAAATCTTTCATATTAAAAGCAGGAGTGTGTGAAATTGGAAATAGACAGATTTAGTGTCAGTGATAAAAAATTTCTTTTATTAACGACAAATGTGATACATTATCGACCGTCCGCCTAAACAGATTATTAGTTGGTGTTGGCCCACATGACGCATTGACAAGTCCCATCTTTTGAAAATCGCTAATAAAATATTTATTTTTCCCATACTTAACGATAGATTAGCCAAAACAATATATATTTTTTCAAAAGGCACGTAAAATTTGCCAGCACAAATATTTTTTCCCCCTTCAACAAAAAATCATTCGCCTCATATATTATAATGTATTTACTTCAAAAGAAAAAAATTCGCCTCACACAATATATATTTTCTCCACATTAATGTATTATTTGCCAGGAATTTATGGAATTTTCATTGGGCAGGGAAAAAATCGCCTTCGCCTTTATATTATTTTCCTAATTTTGAAAAAAATTCGCCATCATCAAGAAATTTTTTCCCCTAAATTAATGTATGATTCGCTAGGATTTTACACTTTTTCCTAGGAGGGGGTTTCTTAAAGTTATCCCTGCCATTTATGTTTTTTTATATTAATGGTATGACCAAGTCATTATCATTTGTTCTAATTTTCCTAGTCTCAAGGTTGCAATGATTAATGTGCTCTAAGACTAATTCAATTTATTTTTCCAGCTAGAAGAAAATCAATAGCTTGTAATATGCCACTTTCTACCATTCTTTGTGTGATGGGAGTTATGATATCTATGTTTACTCTCTTCCAGAATTTGTTTAGGTTTATATACCCTAATTTGGGATCTCCCACTTTTGGCAATTTTGTACCGTTGAATTTCTTGTAAAACATCCTTTCAAGTATAATATTGTAACTAGGGAGGAAAATAGAAGAAGCTCACTATTTGAGTTGCTCTTAGGTGTTGCTTTCCTCAAATTTTGATTGTATGTTTATCAAATCTTTTATGTGTGATTCTACAAGTGTTGTGTTCTTAAATCCTCCATGAAATTCCAACACAAATGCTTATGTAATATTACTTGTTTTGAATTACTTTTCCCTTAATACTTTCTTCATTTGTCGATCTTCAGCTTTGATAGCATCATTAATGTTGGTAGGTGAATCTCTTCTTTGGCACCAAAGTTCAAAAGATAGTGTTTGAAAGAAGAGGGTATCTTTTTGATAGGTTATCAGAACCATGTTGGAGTTTGATAGAGGTTCCAAAACCTTGTTTTTCTTCTGTTATATCCATTTAAAGCCTCAGTGCAATTTAGCAAAGTTAAAAAAGTGAATAGATTTGTGAGTTAAATGTTAGGTCCTAACAAGGTTGTGAAAACCTTGTTGGGGCCTGACAACTATTTAGAAACTATGTCATGAAGCTGACAATCGAAGAAAATTTCAAGTTAAAAAATTTGGAGAGTGACTTCCTTTTGCAAAGACTTTGAGATTTGTTAGAGGAAGACAATGTTGTAAAAAATTGTTGGCTTTTGACGGGGTTTCTAGGACCAAGCCTAAACCCAATACATGAAGTACAAGACCTTGAATACTTTCAAAAGGAAGACTTTTGAGATAGGCTTAAGTGAGTTCTGAAGGCCTTGTTGGGTATTGAAAGGGTTGTGGAAACCATGTTGAGCCTCGAAGATTATTTCCAAACACTTCAAAAGGCCAAACATTGTAGGAAACTCTAAGCATTTGATGCTTTAGCATGGATCAATGAGTATTTAGAGGCATGGAGGAGGCTAGTAGAGGTCTTAAGAACTTGAACATTCTTATTTTAATGAGGGAATAGGTTTTTCAAGGAAGACAACCAAATCAAATGCAACAAGAGGCAAATTTGGAGCACTTGTTGGGAAATAAGATTTTTTTTTGTTGTTTATTCCCATCATTATTGTGCATCTGAACCACATTGATTCACCAACATAGGGGTTCTTTTGCATCAATCTACTTCTAATTTAATTCTATTTATATGCATATTCGATAGTTATCATATAATCAATAGATTATCTCACACATGAAGTATTTGGATGCCAAAAACACTAAAGAATATTGATACTTGACATCAAGAGAATTACAAAATTGAACTCAATATGCATAGTAGGGGGAGCTTTCTTATTCTTTGCATCTATTATATTAATGAAATAGTTTGTAAAATTTTAAAATCATCATAACATTGAAGCGAAGTGAATGAAAAATGAAGTTAAAAATGTGGAGAGGTTGCCACCTAAAGCATCAACGTGTAGTTTACTTGGGAACAAATGTGGTAGAAGCAAAGGGCATCAAAGACCACCAATATAAATTGCATGAAATTGACGAGATACCTACAAATATACAATTCCTAGACAAAAAAGGAGCCAACAAAAGAATTGTTGATGTTAATTATTCTACACTTTGTTCCTACAAAAATTGTATACACTTAGATATTGGTGCATTCTCTTTCTTTGAAATTTACCTTCATATGATTAGCAGTCAAAATTGATATCTTTTTGAGTAAGAATTAAAAATCTTATCAAAATGAATTGAGTTAATATCTTAGCTTAATCCCTTATTTATTTTATTTTCAAGAAATTTGAACCTTAATTAAAATAGTTTAATGAAAGAATCTACCCTCACCTTCACCATTTGTACTCAACCAATTAAACTATACAGCTTAAATTTAAATTTCATAGGAGTAATGTTGGCGATGGATAAAGATAAAAGATTATATGAAGAAAAGAGGAAGATAAGGAAATGTGCACTCTCAGCAAAATCAGTTATTTGGAAAGAAGATATGCTGCACAACTGACAAATGGAACTTCGACTAGTATAATTGTTTCATGATATAATCTAGATCGTGCCGACGTGGGATGCAGCCACCTTCGATCTCTCATGAGATCGTGTCGACGTGGTACGCAGCCACCTTCGATCTCTCATATCTTGAGGGAATATAGAAGAGGGGAATCTCAGATGAGGAAAGATCAGATTTTCATGTTTGATTAAAAAACCTTATTAAAATCCAAAACCCTGCACACTTGTATCTTCTCTGTTATTTTGTCGAACTGGATACTAATGCCTCTTGGAAACACAAAGGAGAACGATGGGAACAAAATTGCGAATTTCAGAATGCATATCGATCGCAAGCAAGGCCTCAGCAATACTATGTGTATTAATGGCAGGACTGGTTTTGCCTCGTTCCTTGCAGCCAAGAGATGGCTGCTTCACATCATCGTTCATTTCTCCTCTTTTGGGGGAAAACGACTTTGTGTTTCCAGAGGAAGCATTGCCTACCAAATCTGGATATTTAACTGTGAATGCATCTTCCAGAGCAAGATTGTTCTATGCATTTTATGAAGCCACAGAACCCACAACATCCATTGCACATACACCAATACTTTTATGGTTACAGGGAGGACCTGGTTGCTCAAGCATGATTGGGAATTTCTATGAACTTGGGCCATGGAGGGTTTCCTCAGACCAAAGACTACACAAAAATCAATCACCATGGAATCAAAAGTTTGGTGTTTTGTTCATTGATAGTCCAGTGGGTACAGGCTACAGTATAGCTGAGAAGTATGAGGACATCCCTGTTCATCATAACCAGGTAGCAGAACATCTTTTTATAGCTTTGAAGGAGTTTTACAGCAATAATAGGGATTTCAAAAACAGGGTTTTGTTTGTAACTGGTGAGAGCTATGCTGGCAAGTACGTTCCTGCATTGGGTCATTATATTTTAATGAAATCTAAAATGGGTCAGACAAATATGATGAAACATGAAATGGGTCTAACTGAGAATGAAGAATTGAATCCGTTTTCTGATGGTGGTATGAATCTGCCATTCAAATTTGGAGGGCTTGTTATTGGTAATGGAATTACAGATCCAGAGGTTCAGGTTCAGGCCCATGCTAATGTGACATACAATTTTGGACTGATTGATGGAAAACAGAGGAGGCATATTGAGGAATTTTCAGAACAGATTGTGGGTTTTATTCATAAGCAACAGTGGTTTGATGCCTACGAAGCTAGGACTGCTTTAATGGACTGGATTCAGAATGCCACTGGTCTTGCAACCCTTTTGGATGTGAGGAGGAGTGTCCCATACCATTGTTCCCCTGATGGAAGTGAATTCCTTGCCCCCCTTTTGAATCAGAAATCTGTGAAGGCTGCTTTGAATGCTGAGCAGAGTACTAATTGGGTCTCCTGTAATCTCACGATCAAAAGGGCTATGGCAAATGATACAATGAAGAGTGTGAAATGGATGGTGGATAAGGCATTAGAGGAGGTTCCTGTTTTGCTGTATCAAGGTCAGTATGATATCAAAGATGGGGTTGTGAGCAATGAGGAATGGATGAGAACACTAAGGTGGGGAGGAACTCACAAGTTCTTTGATACAGAGAGAAGCTTATGGTATGTGGGTGATAAACTTGCTGGTTATTGGAGGTCTCATGAAAATCTTAGTCATGTTGTGCTTCTAGGTGCTGGTCATGAGGTTCCAGCTGACCAAAGTCTTCACTCTCAGAAAATGGTTGAAAAATGGATTGCAGAGCATCTAACTTCTTCAGCACAAGTGAGCAATATACTCTTACAAGAAGTGGCAGAGGCCAAGTTTAAACTGTAGTGTTAAATTCAGGATTCATGGTTAGTATGAGTTGTTGTTTGTTCCTGAGATACACTAACACTGTCTGTCTGTCTGTACAAATAATAAGCTCTCTTTTTCTAGGAAAGCTATCCTTTTTCATTAATGTTGTCACCATTTTCTTAACCTATATAAGAGCAGCAATTTATTTTCTATATTTTATCAGAGTAATACTAATGTGCTCCAAAGTACCTTAGTGCAGTTAATGTGTCAAGGTGTTCATGCCCTTTAATGTCTTTTTAAAAGTTTGTCCACGTTTAAGTAGTCATTTATTTTACACATTCTAGAGCCTATCTAGTTATTTCTGAACTGATTTAGAATTAATTATGTTTTAAGTGTGAAAATCATCTTTATGTCACTTAAATGTGCCAATATTAACTGATTTAAACCACGTCAGAATTGAAGTTTTTGGACATAAGTTGAGGTATTGTGTGCTTGAACAACTTTCTCAGGAGTCTAGGAGTTAGCTGATTAGAGGTGATTATTGGAAATGAGTATCGATATTTTTATGTGATGTTTAGTTGCAGAAGGTATCTAACTATGCTACAAAGTATCTTATGCTACAAAGTATCTACCTGTGTTACAAACGAGTTGTACATACTTTACCCCTGTTTATAAGTACTTAATAATTTTCACCACCGATCTAATCAGCAACTTCCAAATAATGAAACATACAACTGATGATATCAAGTAGAAGTAAATAACATCAAGCATCACACATAACACATAAATTTTTCATGTGGAAACCCTTGTAAGAGGGAGAAATCCATAGTGGGGATGAAACCCACAAATTTACTTCACTGCAGTATAAAGTGTTTTCCCTGTTAGGAGCTACAATACCCTATCAAGGGTTCACCATGTTAGAATTGATCAGTACCTTCTTAGAAGTACCAAAAGAACTGTTAGAGTCTACTTTGCTAGAGAATTTCAAAACCCTAATTAAGAAGTTACCATGTTAAAAGATCTACAATAGGAACCTGTTAAAGTTCACCTAGTTAAGGGATTTAGCTTCCCAAGCAAGGGGGTTGGCCTAGAGTAATGAACTCTATCTCTTGAATTGTAGACTGGCACTGTATGCCTATCAGATCCACTTTTCTCTCTTCTTTGTGATGCTGCACTAATCTCTACTCCTTCAATCTATGATTGCTCCATTTGAAAATATGATCGCAACCCTAAATCAAATGATTTAGATCACCTTATATAGTGTTGTCCTTAAGTCACTTAAGACCTAGAAACTTTCTATCGTAATCAGCACAAAGTATTGACCAACCACCTTGAGATTAACGTCACAAATACCTAACATGTCGACATCAAACTTAATATCCATGTTTATGACTAATAGCTGACCTAAGATCCACCGCCTTAACTGATTTAATGTGAAATTATGATCGGTGAACCAATATGTATACATTGTTCTTCACCAAAAAGACAATTCACTCAAATCACTAAATTAACTGTCATGATCGGAATCATGGATTCCACTAACCATATAAAAACCTCCTATATGATCGCAATGCCTGACCTATACTAAAACTTGACCGTTACCAAATTCTCTGACTGAAACTGTTCTTCCTCTACATCAATCTTAATTGTTTCTTCCATTACCGATCATGCAAAGATCTTATTGGTCACTCCAATCATGTTAACTAACAATGTTTCAATAAATCACAACCAATTATGCATCCCTTATGACCACTCCTCATAAGAACTTCAAAAACCACCATAATGCCAATAATTATCACGAAACATGTGTGTAAAAAAAGGACATGAACATGTCATTCTTTTTCAATCAATACATGTGGATTTAGAATGTGAATTTTTAAAGATGCTTGATGAAGATTAGAATAAAATTAATCAAGAAATTTCTATTAGTTGGAGTTCAAATTATATATATATAATAGCTCAAAAACAAGATTTTTTGTTTTAAACTTTTTACATTAGGATGCAAGGTTGAGAGACCTTTCCTAACATTCTCCAACTTATTGAAGAAATTAAAAGAGAAAATGGAATATAAACTCTATCTAATATTTATTATGGTCTAAGAGGACCACAAACTTTTTACACCACTTTAACTTCTTTGTGTTGGCTAGATTTGTCAATACATTTGTGACATTATGCAAAGTGTCAACTTTTTCTAGCATCACCCTTCCATCTTCTACCATATTGTGGAAAATGGCATTGGACATCAATATACTTCACCCTCACATGAAAGGTTAGGTTATTTACCAAACATGTGATACTTTGATTGTCACACAGAACTTTGATAGCTCTATAAATCAAGCCTGCATCTAAATATACTCTCGTAAGCTAGATGACCTCCATTAATAACACCGCCAAATAAATCAAACATATCCACTAGTGGATCTTCTCTTTCTCTTACCCAATATAAGTCCACAAATCTCTAAATATCCATTGATTTTTGGTTCCTCGTAGAATTATCGTGCTAAAAGATAGAGCGATTAGAGGTACTATAAAAATACTTGAGGAAGATTAAGAAGAAAGGAGAAAGGAGAAATCAGTTGATACAAGAGGAGGACTGTCAAAGTGTCAACTAACCATCCAGACCTACAAGCCCAAGAGTATGGATAAAGCTCGATTATGAGGAGAACCCTCATAGAGGTACCAATTAACCAAGAGCCACTCAAAAGGAAATTATTATTTAGAACTTCCTGTAAAACTAATGGAAAGGTATGTAAAGTCATTGTAGATTTTAGTTCAAGAGATAATCTAGTTGTATTAGAGATAGTTGGAAAGTTAAAACTAATGAGATTACCCCATCCTACCCCCTATAAGGTATCTTGGCTATGTAAGGGTTAACATGTACTTGTGAATGAACAGTTATGGGTAGAGCTCCAAATTAGGGATTATACGGATAAGATCCTTTATGATGTGATCCCCATGGATGCCTTCATCTACTTTTAGGGTGTTCTTGCAAATATGACCTCACGGCTCAACAGGATGGGGATAAGAATTCTTATGTCTTAACAAAGAATGGAGTAAACTATACCATGAATCCACTACCTGATGAAAGTACATAAAAACACATAGGCCACTAGTGTTATGGTAGTGGGTGAGAAGGAGTTCCTAGGGGCCTTAAAGGAAGGGGAAGGTTTGGGATTTTATTTGATCTTGAAATCCAAGGAGGAATCAGATCTGTCAACTAGTAAGAAGGACATTCCAACAAAGGTACAGGATTTGTTGGAGAAGTATAAGGGCATATAAGTTGAGGAGGTTCTTAATTCTTTGCCCCCTATAAAATACATAAGCCACCACATTTATCTCATACCAGGAGCCATTACCAAACAAAGTTGCATATAAGATGACACCCTCTCAAAATGAAGATATTGCAAGGCAAGAGAAGGAATTATTTGATAAGGGCTTGGAGAGGGAAAGTTTAAGCCCATGTGTAGTACCAATTGTCCTAGCACCTAAAAAGGATGGTAAGTGGAGACTTTGTATAGATTCAATGGCCATTAACTGGATAGCCATAAGATATAAGTTCCCAATTCCAAGTGTATAGGTTGTATTCTGTATGCTCAATTATGAGGGTTAGTAGCACCAATTTGCAATGGGGGTAGGCAATCGAAAATACTAAGAAAGAACCTATAAACAATAAAATAACAAGGAAAGATAGAGGAAAACAAATGAATGCAAACCACAATGCTCGAGGCTTCTATTGCTTCTCTCCACTCCTGAAATGATGTGTGTGTGGTGCTCAGTATTGGTATCGACAACGTCTATGACTTGGGAGTGTTGAGAAAATGATTATCGATTATGATCACAAGAATGCTTTGATGCTTTGTACGAGAATCATGTAGAGTAAGGGTGCACAAAATCTTGAAATCTTGGATTCTTCAAATGGTTGTGAAGGGTTGATTATATAGAATATGGAAAATGATTTGAATGGTTGAGATTGATACTAGAGATTAGAGAATGAATGGTTGAAATCAAAAGGAACTGGAGAAGCAATCAGTAAACTCCACCTCTTCAACTATGAGAGAAGAGGTGATGTTTTAGTTAACTGAGGAGCAACCAGTAAACTCCACATCTTCAAATTGGAGAGAAGGGGTCATTTTTTTAGTTTAACTTAGGATAAACTAGTAAACTCCACCTCTTCAACTTGGAGAGAAGAGATATTGTTTTAGTTAACTAAGAAGCAACCAATAAACTCTACCTCTTCAACTTTAGAGAGAAGAGGTAATGTTTACTTAACTGAGAAGTTGATCATGAGTTACCTTTTTGAACTTGAGAAATGATTTATTTGAATATTTAATTGATTTTTGTAATTAAAGTTTTCAAACATGTGATAATTAAATTTTTTATTATTTAGAATTGAATTATTGAGTGAAATTATTTAATTAGAAAAATTAATTAATAAGTTTAAATATTTAAATTTAAACTTTAGAAAATTGAATTTAATTAATTAATGAAGATTAATTAATTAAGGTTGATTAACTAAATACAATTAATTATTTAATTAATTTTGGGGAATGATTAAAATGATTTGGGGAATGGATTTAGAAGAAATAGATGATTAATTAATGATTAAAAAACTATTAATTAATAGATGAAAATTAGTGTTTTAATGTAAGGTCGCAAGTATGTCCATTTTAGGGTCTCTACGCCAAGAATAGAGGACCTATTGGATTTCTTGGGAGGATCATCTTATTTTTCCATGATTGACCTAAAGAGTGGTTATCACCAAATAAGAATCCAGGAAGGGGATGCGTGGAAAACCACCTTTAAGACCAATTAAGGTCTATATGAATGGTTAGTTATGCCCTTTGGGCTATCCAATGCTCCTAGCGCTTTCATGTGCCTCATGAATGAGGTCTTCAAGCCTTTTATAGGTAAATTTTTTGTTGTTTATTTGGGTGACATATTGGTGTTTAGTAGGTCAAAGGAGGATCACTTAAAGCATTTGGACATAGTCCTAATGAGGGTGCATGAGGAGAAGCTCATGCTTAACTTGGAGATAGGTGACTTCATGAAGGAGGAGCTTGTATATCTTGCATTTTTCATTTCCAAGGGGAGTTTTAAGATGGATCCTTCAAAGGTAGAGGTTATCTAAACTTGGCCAACCCCAAGGTTAGTGGGGGATGTAAGAATTTTTCATAGAATTTCCAC
This sequence comes from Thuja plicata, assembly GCA_018584345.1. Classification (NCBI taxonomy): domain Eukaryota; kingdom Viridiplantae; phylum Streptophyta; class Pinopsida; order Cupressales; family Cupressaceae; genus Thuja; species Thuja plicata. The sequence continues at coordinate 1,328,117 of MU223423.1, read as the reverse complement.
TTTCTATAGTAAGTACATCAAGAATTTTAGCAACATATGTGCACCTACGTTGGATACCATCAAAGGGGGAAGTAAATGTAAGCTTTCTTGGACTGATGCTGCAAATAAGGGTTTTGAATATCTAAAACAAAGGGTAGAACAAAAACCCATTCTTGTTTTACCTGATTTTAAGAAAAGTGTTCACTATTGAATGTGATGCAAGCAATCAAGAAATAGGAGCAATTTTAAGTCAAGAGGGTAGGCCAGTGACATTTTTTAGTGAGACAATCAATGAGGAAAAGAGGAAGTAATCCTCTTATGACCTAGAATTATATGCTATGGTATAAGACTTGAATAAATGGAGGCACTATCTACTACCTAGAGAATTTATTGTTTATATTGACAATCATGCTCTGAGTTTTTTGAATGGGCTGGATAAATTGAACCATAGGCACATGAAGTGGGTGGAACATTTACAGGCATACAATTTCACTAGAAATCATAAGAAAGGGAAGGCCAAAAAATTAGCATATTCCCTTATCAGGAGAACATTGACAGTACATGAAGTGAAACTACAAAGCATAGGTGTTGATCCCTACAAAGACATGCACCAAGATTATGTGGATTTCAAAAACATTTATGAGGTTTGCAAACAATTCTCTTATTCTTGTCACTGTGAGTATTCTGAGTATATGATACAGGATGGATTTTTGTTTAGAGGAAGTCAGTTATGCATCCCAAAATGTTCAATGAGGGAGAAATCATAAAGGAAAAAAATTGTGGGAATTTAGGAGGGCACTTTGGTCTTGACAAGACCCTAGATCAGGTTAGAATATTTTTCTTCTGGCCCAAAATGCAATAAGATGTCAGAAGGTTTGTAGAAGGGTGAATGATATGTCATAGGGGTAAAGGAGTGTCATATAATGTGGGCCTCTATCAACCACTCCCCATTCCAATCAGACCATGGGAGAGTGTGAGAATGGACTGTCTTAGGTTTGCCCAAAAGAAAAAAGGGTCATGACAGTGTTTTTGTGGTGGTAGGAAGATTTAGCAAGATGACACACTTTCTCCCTTGTAAGTGTACTAGTAACGCCTCCCACATTGCAAGAATATTCTTTAAGGAGATTGTGATAATTCATGGGTTTCCTTTAAACATTGTCTCATATAGGAACTCCAAGTTTGTGGGACATTTTTGGAGAACTCTATGGAAAAAGTTGGGAACCAATATGTCCTTCATCTTTGCATACCATCCCCAAATAGATGGTGAAATTGGGGTGGTAAATGGATCTTTGGGAAACCTCTTAAGATGCTTGAAAAATGAACATGAACAAGCTTGGGACATGGTTATACCATAGGCGAAATAAACTTATAATGATTCAACAAACAGAAGTACCAACAAAATCCCATTTGAAATAGTATATGACTTGCGCCCAAGGGGATACTAGAACTCAAATATCTACAAAGAGACTGATAGGAGAGGTGCACAAGCTGAAGACTTTTTTAGTAACTATGAAAGACATTCATGACAAGGTTAGAGGGACCCTCCAAAAGAGTGCAAAGAAATACAAGGAAAGGGAAAATAAGAAGAAGAGAGATGTATAGTTCAAAGTAGGAGATTTGGTCTTGGTACATATCAAGAATGAAAGGCTACCAAAGGGAAATAAACATCAAACTAATGATGAAAAATATTGGACCCTGCAAAATGATTCATAAGTTTGGACAGAATGCATATGAAATTGAATTTCTCCCTGGCATATAAATATCACCAATTTTTAATGTCTCTGATTTGTTTCCATATAAGGATTATGTGATTGTAGGTTCTAATGTGGGTTCCATAGCAGAGGATGATGAAGATTGGGTAAAAGAACTACCACCTAGCCAACCTTTGAAACTATAATGCATCTTAGACAAAAACGAGGTGAGAAAGACCATAAATAAGGCATGCAAAGAATACTTGGTAAATTTGTAGGACCTTCTTGAATAAGATTCTACTTGGATGGATGAAAATGACATAAAGAAATATAAAATCACTATGGAAGACCCGATCTCAAGAGGGACTTGAGATTCATCCACCTACGGGAGTATGGTATAGGAGTACCCATGGTTTCTTCAACTTGGATGCTTAGACATGTTTAGGAGTTTTTTTGTTTTAATAAGGTCCCTTGGACCATGTTGAAATGTTTTTGAACATGTTGTAAGGCTTCCATGCCAAATTGCTCAATGTAATCATCCAGGATCTAGTTGGTACAACTATGGTCAAAGGATCCAAAATGTAGGAATGGAGTAGAATTGTTTTTTTTTCATATTTGTAAGCCTTATTTGGAAATTTGGCATAGTTTTAGGGTCGTAGGAGGTCATTTTATAGTCAAATGTTAAAAATTGCAAAAGTTGTCAAAGTTCCTTGAGCAACTTTTGTAACTTTTCTTGCAAAATTGTGCAACTTATTACTCCAACATTCCAATGGTTCTAAATTCAATTGGATTCAATTGGAATGGATGTGGAAAGGTTATTTATGCCTCTTGGGGTTGAAGCATAGGGTTTTTTTAAGTTTTTCAATTGAATCAATAATAATTTTCTCTGATTTTACTTTGTTTTACACGACTTTCTTGTAATCAGACGTCTGGTACGACCTTGTACGGATTGGTAGATGACTAAAACCTTCATGAATTCTTAGATAGTATAATAACCTTTCAATTGGCATTGGTTTGACATAGATCCATCAAGATTTGAGGGATATATAAGAAATTTGTTGAAATTCAGTTTGAAACCGTACCTGTTTAGGGTTTTAATATAAAAATGTGCCTATCTCATCATTCCACCAGTAGAAAAATCTAATTTTTGATGAAATGATAGAGTTAGGGTTAGGAATAGGATTCTAGAGGTCTCATAGAGAATTCAAATGGACTCCACGACCAAATTTGCATTTTAGGGTTTGAGATCTGTATGTGGCCAAACAAATAGTAAGGGTTTGAAGGCTAATTGTGTGACAGGGCTCAATTTTAGAGGTTTAGTCACAAAAATTTGATGGAATTGGTGGTTTGGGGACATAATTTAACTATTCCATATGGAGGTTGGTTGGGGTGAAGAAGAAAAAGAGCACTTAGTAAATTAGACCTAATTACACTATTAGGCATCAGTGATCAGACCAGTTTGACCCATCAATTGAATTAACCCTAGATCAACTTTGCAATATGTTTTGAATTCCCCTAAAGGGTATCAGTAAATTCCTTTGGTTTGTGTCTATGATCAAGTAATGAAAAGTTGTAGTCCCAAAAATTCACTAGTTATGCCTAATAGACCTAATAGGGCTAGTAGGGTGATTTGACCAAAATAGGGTTTTGGATTTGTTTGAGTAACCATTACATGTTATATTTAATCCATTAATGTGGTATAATACCATTTTGAAGGTATCTATAGCCACTGGTGTTGATTTGTAGTATAACCATGAGTTAAGGGTTTGGTCAGATAAGTGATATATGAATAAATGTGTCAAGTGTATGGGTTGGACAATGTAAGGGATTTTTTGGATTTTGTTAAATATTTGGAAGTTGTAAACATCTCAAATGTCCATTTCTAGTACATGTAAATAAATTTGTGTCTCTTTTGTGCAAGGATCCTAGTTGAGGTCCTGAACCAAGTTGGGTTCGCAGTGATCGAAAAAACACCAAGAGTCGAGATTATTGAACTTTGGAAACAAGTCACATGTGGTTGTTTATTGGGTCTTCCAAGAATCTCTACATCACTCCTAATACTTGATAAATGTGTAGTCTACCATGGCCAACTATTCTCAAATGAGAATCATCATTCAGGTACACCTTCTCATCATCATAGTTTTCATAGTTTAAAAACCATCCTCAATGGGAAGTCACATGGAAGGAAGTTTAAAAGTATATCCACTATTTACCCTTTAATGCATTAGTTGTTAAGCATATGACAAAGGAATCTACATCATCTTGAGAATATTTTTCATACTCATCATATAAATCATTTTTATTTTTCTTGTCCTCCTCTTTATAGTCTCTTTAGCATGCATATTCTTTCCACAGTTTCAACACTTAACCTTGAAATGTTTGGGAGATTTTTCCATAGCTCCAGCACTTTGCCTTGAAATTTTTGGATGATTTTTCCATAGTTAGGAATATACTTCACTTTGAAAATTTTGGGAGATTTAGATCTCCCATAGGATTTGAATCTAGAAATTTTCATCATGTTGTCCTTCTTATTACCTTTCTATTTTAGTCTTCCATGAGTAACTAGGGCCTCTTCAATACATTTGTAATATTTCAACCATGGCTTGTGAGATAAATACAACCAGAAACTCATCCACTATAGGTTTTAAGTAATTTATCTTGCTTTCCATCACCAAGCGATCCCATTAGTTTAGAAAAGAACACATGTAATGGTCCTCTTTCATACAAAGAGAACACAACACTTTGAATATGTTTGAATGATCAACCATAGAACCATCATCATCCATTCTCAAGATGTATAAATTATTTCAAGGAATAAGTTAACAAAGTATTTAGCCTAGTACAAGTCAGTCTCCTTTCAAAGAGCTTGTGTGGTGGCTTATTTATGTCCGTTAAAAAAATAGAATTTTTCAAATAGATCCTATGAGTCCCTTCAACATTTTATCTAATGGATCCTAGTTGACTTGTAACATTGCAATGACTTGGCTCTAGATAAATTTTATGGTTTTAATTTATCTACCTTGATCTTTTAATGTCTAAATCATACTAAGGATTTGAAAATGTTTAGAAATATTTTCTATGGAATCTATTGAATCACAGGGATCATGTTCACCTAAGTCAACCCCCTAAGGTGGTTGTTTTAACAAATTTAGAGCAATGAGTGAGGAAAAATGGGCATGCAATGGACTTGGAATGATACATATTGATGTAATACTATAATAACTCTATTATGAATGCATCATGTATGTGTTACCCAAAATTTTCCATTACATGAAATTCCGGCTACAAGTGGAGAAAATGTGGCTCCCACAAGGGTATAGCCCAGCTTGTATGTTTCAGTGTTCTTCCTAGTCTTAATCTTGTTCCTCTGCAATTTTATAAATCTCTGGTTTGCTCTTGTTAGAGAAATATCCTAAGTGATGATTAAAACCCTAAGCATTTCATGATGAAGCCCTAGTTCTCTACACCATGTTCTAATTCTTCATTACCTTGTTAGAGTGACTTAAGTGATTATTTGGCCATGTGCGCATTAACATTTCTTGTTTATCTCTTAGTCGCGCAGAGGAAATAGAATATTCCATATTACTCAGTGACTTTTCATTTTGCTTTAGTCGCGTAATCTCATGAGAAAATGAAATATTCATGTCTCGTTTGGAGATTAAGCGCAGATCGTCGATCTTGGGTCTAATCTTATGGTGGTTGTGCAATCTCATCTTAAACTTAGAGTTAACCAAAAGGTTCAGCGACACAAAGAATTTATGCACCCAAGGTTAAAGATGAGTCAAGGTTGAGTTAGGGATAAAGTCAGAAAATAAGGTAATCTCCTAGCAACTCAATTTAAATCCAATGGTCGGAGTTATGGCTTAAAAGCAAGATGCGCACGACCTATCATATAAACCATTAAGTAGTGGCGCCACGTGTTCATGGTGGAGTTGGGGTTGGTCAAACAGAGGAAAGTAAAGACCGATCAAGTCCTTTTGATCGGACGGTTGGCATAATGGATTGATAACAAAATGCTCAAAATCTAGCCATTAAGCCATTAAGCCATGGCGACACGTGGATGGTGGGGTCACCTTTATGCAAGGTCTTTGGTTGATTAATCTGCGAGCATTTCTAGTTTGATCCAACAGTCGGCTTAATGCCTTAATGCCAAGTTGATCAAAATCCAATGATCAAGGCATTATGCCTTATTGACATGTGGAAGGTTGTCAGCGCTTGGACCCATCCGCGGTAAGGTAATCTCTAATCAAGTTCAGTTTAATCCAACGGTGGGCTTAAAGACTTAAAGCAAAGATGTGCACGATCTATCACATAAGACATTAAGTCACGGCGACACGTGTTGATCATGGAGTCAGGCTGGTCAAATGGAGGAAAGTAAAGACCGATCAAGTCCTTTTTGATCAGACGGTTGGCTTAAAGGCTTAAAGATAAAATGCTCAAAATCTAGCGATCAAGCCAGTAAGCCATGGTGACATGTGGCATATAACATCATGGGTGTCAGGTTGGAAAGGTAAGATCGAGGCACAATTGGTAAAGAAGATCGAACATCTGGCTTAATGCCTTGATGGTAAAGATGAAGTTTTTTAGCCTATAAGCCATCACGTCGTGGTGACACGTGGAAGATTTGATCTTGTGCTCGTGGGTAACTCAAAGGAGATCGACGATCGTATTTTAAAGTTAGTAAAGTTTCAAATCTAGGTCATTGATCGGGCATTCTGCGCCACCTGAGACCATTTGAGTTTGAATTCAAATGTTTAAATATTGTTTCTTAGGTTTTCATGGCGTTGGTGACGTTTTCAACCTGCAGAGTAGGTAGAAGGATCAAGGTGATATGTCTGCTTGAATTTATGGCGAAGTGGGATTTTTTCAAGTTTGTATCTGATCGAATGAGATATTTCTAAGATGCATTTATAATAGAATTAACAATCTTAGGGTTCTGAATTGTTTATGCATATCTATTGTAACCCTAATTCCGAAGAATTGAATTGACTCCTGAGCCTCCGTGCTAGAGGAGCATGTATATAAGTAGTTTTGAGAGATTTTTGAGCTTAGAGTTTTCCAGTTGGTGTAAGATTTTCTGTGACATTTTCCTTTCCCTCAGATCTTCATCATCTTGTATCCTTTCATTGAATTCCAGATTTTTTATGAGCTTTTTGTGGCATTTTCTCTGCCCTCAATCTTTTCCTTGTTTGTACTTCTCTTACTGGATGTAATGTAGTGCTTTTATTAGAGAAATCTAAGAGTTCCTAAGCCTTCCTTTCTTCGAGCATCTTTGTGTACTATTGTATCTGATTTGATTTAGGTAATCCTATGGATTTTGTTCATCCCTGGTTACTTTGTCTCATTCCTGTGCCTACTTTTTGGAGTGAATGTTTGCTTGCAGGTCACATTCCATGTCTACTTTCTGGGGAAATCTATTGTTTGTGAAATCTTCTTTGTCCTTGAATAACCTCTTTCCCTTTAAGACCTCTTTGTGAAATACTTATGCAAGCCTATTCGGAAAGATTGTGTTCTATTAGATCTAAGAATATTCATGCTAGTTTACTCATTGTGTTATGTTTCATGTTACCTTCGGTGTATCACCTAGTAGGATAATTTTCTTATTAGTTATTTTCCTTTCAAGCATTTCTTCTATCCCTTTCCCCTCCAAGTTTACTTTTCCATGTCCAAAGAGAAAATTAGGTGATTATCCAAGAGGATCCAGCCTAGAACCCGGAGGATTCACTTCAGTTAGCAAAGGTCCCACAACCTAGAAGTGATTCCCATGTTGTACTATATTATCAAGACTACAAGAGCTTGAATAGGGTGTAAAATCTAGTGCCTAACATTTCTGGCACACCCGGTGGGACTACAAAAGAAGTTCATCTTTCAAGACTGTGTTATCTCTGATATGCTGATAACATATTATAGACCTAGAGGTGGTCATTTATTGCATATCTAGAGACTCTAGAAGGTCTACTGGTTTCAAAAGATCAAGTGATGGTATGTTTCAAATCTTTTATATTTAAATTATAGCTAATTACATGAGCAGACATGTCAGGTTGTTATGGACAGTCAGGTTACTCACCATCCCATCATGAAAACAATGCTCAATGGGCTAAGCAGCAACCATATGAAATTCATCCAAAGGCAGTTTTTAGTCCAAGCTATCATATCATAGCAGGTTGTTAATATGTTCAACATGCCCATAATCAATATGCCCCTGCACATTCTTATGACCATGCTCTCCAATGGGAGGCATCATGGGCACAAAAGAAACAACAAGAGAGTCAAGAGCAGCTAGCTCATCATGCTTACCACCCACCCACCCTTCTCAGCCTGATTGGTAGCAAACTCATAATTGTAACCAGTCCCAGGGAAACTATTTCAGGCCTAATCAACATGAAGTTTTTTTCAATCATCCTCAGAGCTCAAACTTGGTTGGAATGAAGGAGTGTGAAAAGACAAAGAATATGTTTCTTGACTTATCTAAAAAATTGTCTGAAATGAAGGGCCAACAAGGCATATAAGCTCAAAGTTATGAGCTAGAGTTAGTTTCCAACTAAGTGGCAGAGACTCTAGGTGATGAGCAGCAAAGGAACCAATGGTAAGAAGAGCTTGATCGAAAAATTGATGCCACAATAGCAACGCTGAGATCACAAACTATTGAAAAAAAATCTCTTAAAGGTAAGGTTCCAAGATTCAGGCCTTTTGGGCATGGTGAGTCTCCTAAGCCTCATGAGGTTAGAATTCCACGCTGGAGTACTCCCATGTTCCAAGAACCTACACATGATGAACATATAAAGTGTTCATTTCCAAGACTTAGTGACATCTTTCTAGCACATGAACCTATTATAGAGAAATTGAAGCCTTGTTGTGATCAACAACAACCCGAGGATTATATGGAGATAGAGTCAATTGCAAGGGAGCAACAAATGATAGATAGAGTATTCGATTTTCCAAGCTTTAAGAAAGGTATGTCTTCCATGTCTGCATCTGAACACTCTCAATTTTACATCCCAAGTTTTAAGGGAAAACATTCTTTCAAAATACCTATACTTGAGGAGTTTCATCCCACCACTCTGCAAAGGCAGTTCCTTCAAGACATTTTTTTTTATCCCAAGAGACCCCTCTAGTCTCTCAAGATGATGAAATTCCATGATAGCTTTCATGGACTCTACCTCCTAGCTGTCAGATGCCAAGTCTTTTCAAGGATACTAGTCAAACATCAGGGCAAGGAATTGTGGTGATTAAGCCTTTACATGGTGAAGAAATGGAGATTGATTCTCAACCTGAGCTCTTTGTTGATTTATTTGATGAGTTTCCCCTTTTTGTTGATGAAGAAGAAGACATGCCATTACCTATGGATGAAAGTCATTTAGGACATAGGGATCACCATCAACAAGGGATTGATAAAGAGGAAGATGTCATGTCTTTGTTTGATGAGATGCCTAGTTTTGTTGAGAAGGATGAGAAAGATAGAGTCATGACCACTTCTACAATTTTGCAGCAGCTAGAGGGAATTGATTCTAAGGATATGCTAATTCATGAGCCTGTAGTTATGGAAGAGATTTTCCAAGGAAAGAACATGGACAAAAGCCTTGAAGAAATGTTTTTTTTCAACATCATAGAGCTTTTTTGTGACAAATTATGTGAGGAATCTTTGTCCCCTGGGGCAAAGGTTCAAATTTATGTGCCTGTTGAAAGAGGCCTAGTCTTGGATTTCTCTCTTCCGAAAGATTTTATAAATGAACATGAGTTGGAACCAATTCTAGATCTTCAAGGAATTGATAGTTATGAAGAGTTCTTAGTTTGTTTAACATAAGATGATGATCCCCCGATCATGGAAGAGGAGTTGACATGGCTATCCATAATGAAGGACAACCATGAAGATTCAAAGACTCCATCAAGAAGAGTTTTGTTTTCAGAATTTCAAGAGGCTGCCCCATCAGATACTTGGCCCATAAGGAGTTTATTGAAACATCGTCATATGATCAATTTGAGGTAAGTAAGTTTGATCCCATTTTTTAGGAGGCAGTTTATTATTCCCTGGCATACATTTTTGTACCTCATGTCTTACTAGATATCCTTTTACATCCAATGCAATATATCCTAATAAGGAAGGGTAGTTATTTCAACATTCTAGTGAATGGTTTTGTTTGACCTATTTTCTGTACTGGTTAGTTTAGATAGGTTAGTTTTTCTTTTCTTTCCTCCAAGTGCTTGTGCACAATTAGTTTGTTTCTATTTGTATACAGTCCCTTTTCCTGTTTTGGTTCCTTGTCCCTCTTCCTGGTTTCAATCCTTTCCCAAAAATAATTTTGTGTGCTAAAATGATGACTCCATGCCCAATGAATGTCAAAGGCCATTGGTTTTCAATGTCTAGTAGGCTGACATCTAGCAGAAATCACCAAGAATGTTACCCAAAATTTCCCATTACATGACATTCTGGCTACAAGTGGAGAAAATGTGGCTCCCATGAGGGTAGAGCCCAACTTGTATGTTTATGTGTTCTTCCTAGTCTGAATATTGCTCCTCTGTAATTTTATAAATCTTTGGTTTGATCTTGTCTGAGAAATATCCTAAGTGATGATTAATACCCTAAGCATTTCATGATGAATCCCTAGTTCTCCACACCATGTTCTAATTCTTCATTACCTTTTTAGAGTGACTTAAGTGGTTATTTGGCCATGTGTGCATTAACATTTCTTGTTTATCTCTTACTCGCACAGAGGAAAAAAATAGTACATATTACTCAGTGACTTTGCATTTTTCTTTAGTCGCGTAATCTCATGAGAAAATGGAATATTCCTGTCTCGTTTGGAGATTAAGTGCAGATCGTCGAGGGTCTAATCCTATGGTGGTCGTGTAATCTCATATTAAAGTTAGAGTTAACCAAAAGGTTCAGCGACTCAGCGACACAAAGAATTTATGCACCCAGGTTTAAAGATGAGTCGAGGTTGGTTAGGGATAAAGTCAGAAAATAAGGTAATCTCTGAGAAACTCAATTTAAATCTAACGGTCGGCGTTATGGCTTAAAGTCAAGATGCGCACGATCTATCATATAAGCCATTAAGAAGTTGTGACACGTGTTCATGGTGGAGTCGAGGTTGGTCAAACAGAGGAAAGTAAAGACTGATCAAGTCCTTTTGATTGGACGGTTGGCGTAATGGCTTGATCACAAAATGCTCAAAATCTAGTGATTAAGCCATTAAGCCATGGTGACACATGGACGGTGAGGTTACATTTATGCAGGGTCTTCAGTTGATTAATCTGCGAGCATTTCTAGTTTGATCCAACTGTCGGCTTGATTCCTTAATGCCAAGTTGATCAAAATCTAATGATCAAGGCATTACGCCTTATTGAGACGTGGAAGGTTGTTAGATCTTGGACCCATCTGTAGTAAGGTAATCTCCGATCAAGTTTATTTTAATCCAACAGTGGGCTTAAAGACGTAAAGTGAATATGTGCATGATCTATCACATAAGCCATTAAGCCGTGGCGACATGTATTCATGGTAGAGCCGGGCTAGTCGAACAAAAGAAAGTAAAGACCGATCAAGTCCTTTTTGATTAGATGGTTGGCTTAAAGACAAAATCCTCAAAATCTAGCGATTAAGCCACTAAGCCATGGTCACATGTGGCATATAACGTCATGGGTCTCAGGTTGGAAAGGTAAGATAAAGGTACAACAGGTAAAGAAGATCAAACGGTTGACTTAATTCCTTGATGGTAAAGATGAATTTGTTTAGCCTATAAGCCATCACATTGTGGTGACACGTGGCAGATTTGATCTTGTGCTCGCAGGTAACTCAAGGGAGATCGACGGTCGTGTTTTAAAGTTAGTAAAGTTTCAAATCTGGGCTGTTGATCGGGCATTCTGTGCCACCTATGACCATTTGAGTTTGAATTCAAATGTTTAAATATTGTTTCTAGGTTTTCATGGCGGTGGCGACATTTTCAACCTACAGAGTGGGTAGATGGATCAAGATGATCTGTCTTCTTGAATTTATTGCGAAGTGTGATTTTTTCAAGTCTGTATCTAATCGAATGAGATATTTCTAAGATGCATTTATAACAAAATTGACACTCTTAGGGCTCTTAATTGTTTATGCATAGCTATTGTAACCCTAATTCCTAAGAATTGGATTGACTCCTGAGCCTGTGTGCTAGAGGAGCATCTATATAAGTACTTTTGAGAGCTTTTTGAGCTCTGAGTTTTCTAGCTGGTGTAATATTTTATGTGACATTTTCCCTACCCTCAAATCTTCATCATCTTGTATCTTTTCATTGAATTCCAGATTCTGTATGAGTTTTCTATGGCATTTTCTCTGCCCTAAAGCTTTTCCTTATCTGTACTTCTCTTACTAGATGTAATATAGTGCTTTTATTAGAGAAATCTCAGAGTTCCTGAGCCTTCCTTTCTTCTATCATCTTTGTGTACATTTGTGTCTAATTTGATTTAGGTAATCCTGTGGGATTTTCTCATCCCTGGTTACTTTGTCTCATTCCTGTGCCTACTTGCTAGAGTGAATGTTTTCTTGTAGGTCACATTCTATGTCTGCTTTCTAGGGAAAGCTATTGTTTGTGAAATCTTCTCTTTCCTTGAATAGCCTCTTTCCATTTCAGACCTCTCTGTGAAATACTTATGCAAATGTATTCATAAAGATTGTGTTCTATTAGATCTGAGAATCTTCATGCTAGTTTACTCACTATGTTATGTTTCATGTTACCTTCGGTGTATCACCTAGTAGGATAATTTGCTTATCAGTTATTTTCCTTTCAATCATTTCATCTATCCCTTTCCCCTCCAATTTTACTTTTCCATGTCCAAAGACCAGGTTAGGTGATTATCCAAGAGGAACCGACCTAGAACCCAGAGGCTTCACTTCAGCTAGAAAAGGTCCCACAACCTAGAAGTGATTCCCATGTTGTACTAGATTATCAAGACTATGAGATCTTGAATAGGGTGTAAAATCTAGTGCCTAACAATATGCTCTGTGAGAGTTCTCTTTATGATTCATTAGTCATTTCAAATTAATGAGTGAATGCATATAAATAAAACATGACACACAACTCAACACAAACATGCATTGGGGTAGCTCACATGGCTAGTTGGAGGGAAATGATATGATGTGAAACATCCTAAAAAATTATCACCCATCATTGGTGGCTCTAATGAGGACCTATAGCCTCTCTTTGGTGATTTTAAGGTCTTTTTTTATTATTTTGCTTGATCTCGACAACATGTGATTCAAACTGAGACCTATCCTCCATATCTTGATGTCCCTAGGAAAATTTGGTACATAACCCAAGGGTACAGAATGTTTGATTTTATACCAAGGTACACAATGTTTCAAATGTTGTGTACCTCATGATTTTGTCCCAAATAGGGCCCGGAGCCCAATATCGGGGTATTACATTAAATTTCTCTTCTATAGTTGGCATGGCTTTATTTTGAATCCTAAAATGAGAGGTAAATTATATATTTACCCGGGTGGTCCCACAATAGTGTGTCCCACTTTTTGGCCAACTTTGACACAAAGATCAACATTCTGAGAAAAAACTTCACTTTCAAACACCTGTTGTCGCAAAACTATTAGGAATTTGAAGATCATGTAAACTAAAGTATTTTAGAAATTTCTTTCTAGTTTCTAAATATATATTTAAAAAATAAATTAAAATTCAAGTAAATTCATTTTTTCTTCTGCTTCGAAAAGTGGTTTGTGTGAAAAAACTGTGTTTTTTAGAAGTGATTGTCACTTGGATTAGCATAACTTTTTTTTTAAAATATGATAACGATGTGATTCTTTCGAGATTATATTTTTAACTTCAATATCTAAAGGATGTAATTGGTTTCATTCATTTTGGGTCAATATTTCATAGTTTATTAAGTTCTAAAGTGACAATAACTGTAATTTATACATAAGGTCACTTGGATCACTCTAACTTGATCAGTATATATCAAAATTCTTTTTTTATTTATAGAAAGTTAACACAAATACTCTTTTCCTACATATTTTTCATAATCTTTTTTTTTTTTTTCTAATTTACTATTTTTCCTAAAGCCTTGAAGAGACAGGTTGTTGAATGACCAAACAACCTATGTTTAGTTAAAGTAATATTTGAAAGTGACAATGAACTCAATATGTATTAAAATTATATTCATTAGAAAGCTTGCTCCAAATAGCATCATTTGGCATCATGTGTTTTAGAAAAGCATCTGGTTTGGTCCTTGTCCCAGGCCTTGAAAGGCCATTTTTTGGAGTTTTCTTTTTCAGAGGGAAAAATTTCATTTCAAGGGTCTTCGTGCGAAGACCCCCTTCGCGTGAAGGGTTCTAAGGGTCTTCGCGCGAAGACCCCTAATGTGAAAAGTCCAGCGAGAAACACCCCACCAGAATTTTACCTGGGGTACTTCACGCAAACTAGGTCGGCCATTTTGAATTTTAAAAAAATAAATAAATTAGAATGGTATAAAAGTAAAGTTTTTTCTTTTTAGTTTTTAACCGAATTGCAATAAGTTAATTCGCTTTTTCTATTATTGATCAATTTTTACAAAGGTGTTTTTTGGAGAAGGATTTTTATTTGTATTTTTTTTTAAGGCATAATTTTGGAGAGGAGAAATATTAGATGAAAGTATTTTTTGAAGAAAAGAATTTGTATTGCTAATATTTTGGAAGACATTTTTTGAAGAGAAGAAATGGGGAACAAGAAGGGAAGAAAAAGTAAATCTACTAGAAAAATTTCACCTGGTACCGAATAAAGAAATCGTGAAGCTGCATTGGCATATTAGCATAAAACTAAAGAAGGTGAAGGACAAGCTGAAGTAGGAGGGTCAAGTCAAGTCGAAGAATTGCACATTGAAGAAGGGTCGGGATCACTCCCTAAGGAAGCTCAAGCAATTGATGTTGGATAAGGTTTAGGATCATGTGCTCCTACTGGTATGGATGAACTTATAAATTTTTCCCAAACTGTAAAGAGAAATATTAATTATAGAAACTTAGATCATTTACTTACAATAGATGTGGATAATTTGAGATCACTTGCTAATGTTCAACCCTTAAGTCTTTCTAAGAAGAGGTCAATGAATATGATAACAAGAGAAATATTGGCTAAATTTGATAATTTAGAAACACTTGAACAATCCCAATTTCTTTCAGGTTTACTTACAAACAAAAATTTGGAAGGGACATTAAAATTATTGGGTATAGATGCAACATCAAAGAAGAGAAAAGTTGTTGACATGCAAACTGATATGATTCAAAATCTTAGGAAAGGTTTGAACCAGGTAGGGAAGAAATCTCAAACTAAAGATAAGACCATTACAAGAAAAGCTATGTTGACACCATTGTAGGTAACACTATGCTCCAAAAAAGACAAATATCTTCAGTTTCATCTCAGATTGGTTTTAGTAGGAAAAAAATATCACGATATGTTAATAGGAGAATGATTTTGCATGATAGCACCTTGGAAGGCAATTGGGAAATCATGTGTAGAGCTCCTCATTGTGATAAGATTGATGGAGGAATGAACAAATTTGGTCACATTATTTTGGAATGATAATACACGTGCTTCATCAAACAGTAGAGGTGTTATCAGACATAGAATTTTAGCTAATCAATATGAATATCATACAAAATATTGGTTGGACACAAAACAACATGAAATGTATGTGTCATTTTGTAGTTCAAATCCTAATATAAAGATTGGGAAACCATTGTTTGAAAGATTGAAGCCATATTATATCAGGACAAACAAAGTGTTTGAAACTTGTTGTTGTTGTTATCATATTGAATTTGATCTCCACTATCAGGTTTTTCAAAATTTTGTAGAAGACACTTATGGTTTTCAAAATGCTCCTCCTAGTAGACGAAGTGAGTTCATCTCATCCATTTTATGTGACAAAAGAGATGATGCAGCTAGAAAAATAAATTGCATAAAAGGAATATGTTTACATGTGTTGATTTGACTCTTTTTCCTTTGAAAAATGAAAACATTGATGTAACAAAGATGGTAAATTGCAAGAGTTACAAATATATAAAGAATGAAACAAAATTTGGGAAAGAATCCAAAAGGTTAGAATATGTTGAAGAGGAAAAAAATGTTGGTGTATTTATGGACAAATTTAAAAAAATGATTCAACCCTACATTCATCATGCTTTTTTTGCAAAGTGGAAAGAACAACAATTCCAAACTCTGAGAGACAATTTCCCACTTGGAACTATTGTATCAGTTGTTGATTTTGCAGAAAACTATTCCTTTGTTCATCAAAAGGCAATTCAATCGGAATACTAGTTTTTAGAGAAAATTACTATTATGGTACATGTGTGTTATCGACATGCACAATTAGATTTGGATGGTATTCAGAGAAAATTTGAAGCATGGGTCATCAAGAAGGAATATCATTTTTATATAAGTGATGATAGAGAGCATGACATTCATTATGTAGAACACTACTTCAAAATGTTTTTTGCAAATTTGAAAGAAAGAGGTATAAAAATTGATAAATATTATGTTTGGTCAGATAGATGTGCTTCACAATTCAAATCAGCCAGACCATTTTATGCACTATGTAGATATCATCGTAATGAAAACATACCACATGTATGGAGTTTCTTTGAGAGTGGACATGGAAAAGGTGAACATGATGGTGTTGGAGCTTGCATCAAACGTGCTCTACGAAAGTATCAAATGAATTATAAGGGAGTTCATATAAAAAATGCACATGATGTTGTTGAATGATGCAAGACACATTTCACACCAAATGAGAATGAAACATCATCAAGAATGACTCAAGCAGTACCACATAGAAAATTTTGGGAGATAAAAGGTCTGCACACATTTTTAAATTACTAAAGTGTTTAAATTTTTTTTAAAACTAAAAGAGGGGTAAAATTTTTATTGAATACCAAAGAGTACAGAACAACGGAGGAAACAAAGAGCACTAAAGAGCTTTATCCTGGTCAACAAGTTGAGCCAACTTATGAGATAAATCAAGGGGAAGCATCCTATGATCAAAAATATTCCAATCCAGCACGTGCTCAAAAGCCCATTTAGCCAAGCAATCAGCCACACCGTTCCACTCCCAAGGGATATGCATAAAAGAAACAGATTCTAGAGAATTGCATAACTGAATGATCTGTTGAATAACCAGAGCCAAATTCCAATCCACATCCACAAGGTTCCGTCTATTCAATAAATTCACTACCACTTGCGAGTCTGTCTCATGGGTAATTCTTCTCCAGCCACGATGACAACATTGTTCCACTACAACCAAGATAGCAAGGGCTTCCATGAGGTTATTTGTATGGTAACCCTTGTAGATAGAGAACAGAAACTGAACATCACCAGAGCTATCACACCTAACTCCCCCAATGCCATCCGGTCCAGGATTTCCCCGAGAAGAACCATCAGTGTTGATTTTAAGAACTCCAGACTGGGGAGGAGTCCAATGCCCCTCACGATTAACATGTTGAGAGCGCTGCTTGGCTCTATTCCCAGTGCATCTGTGGGGCAGAGAGGGGGCACCGCCCTAAAGAGGAAAGGAAAGGCATGAGTAAATACTCGCATCTCCAGGGTCCAAACCTCCACAAAAGTCACATTTTTCCAGGAGTGTTTCATGAAGAGAATGAACAATTTTCCCCCATAGGTGCCTGATCCCCAGCTGCACCTCATGAAAGATCCTCCTATTCCTCTCAAGCCAAACATGCCATAAAATAAAGGAAGGGCCAATAGTCCAAGAAACCTGAAGAAAAGAGGTCTTGGAAGGGGGATGGCCCAGACAGTCCCAGAACTCAGACAAGGAAGAAACATGCCAGCATGAGCATCCCCGCACACTCCACCAGAAGTGCCAAATCTGCTTGACAAAGGAGCACTGGAAAAAAAGGTGGGAAACAGTCTCTTCACTATTGCGGCATAAGACACAGATGGAGGGCCCCTAGAAGCCTCTCTTGCAAAGATTCTCCCAAGTAAGATAGCGATTGTAAACCAGAACCCAGAGGAAAAAGTTACACTTAGGCAAAGAAAAGCTATTCCAAGCTTTCTTCCACCAAGAAACCTCTACCTCGCCAAACAGTTGCCTAGTCAGCACAAGGTACCCTGAAGAAATAGAATACTTGCTAGAAGAAGCACCTCCCCAAGCCAAAACATCAGGTTCCTATAGAGAGCTGTACTCCCTAGAAGCCAAGATCTGAGAAAGCTCCAACTGATCCCCTAGAGAACCACCCGACGACCAATCAAAAGAATTCTTCCATCTGTAACCAACAACAAGGCCCAGGTTATGAGCCTCCTTATAATGAGACACTTTATTCCATCCAGCAGAAAGGAAAGAATCACAAAGAGGCTGTAAGTGTGGATGAGAGGAAAAGAGAGGAGGATGCCCATTCCAGGAATCAATCCAAAATAGAGCCTCAGTGCCTCTGTTATAGATCCAAAAAAGACTTCTCTTCACCAAGTGAGCACCAATCTTGAGGGTATTCCACACCATAGAGCCTCTTCCCTCAAGAGGAAACCTAGAAACATCCGAAGGTTCAACGCTAGGTAAATACTTGTGTGACAGGATACGGGCCCAAAGCTAAGACTGACTAGAGCACCGGTGCCAATAGAGCTTGGCAGCAAGATCTTGACTGCACAAGATAGCAGAACGAAGGCCGAGGCCTCCTTCATTTTTTGGCCTGCTGACAATATCCCAATTGATGAGGCTCCATTTAGAATTTTGCAAATTGCCACTCCAAAGAAATTGGGGAGAAAGAGCATCAAATTCCTTAAGAAAATATGTTGGGGCAGCCTGAACCATGCTTCTATATATAGGAAGGGCCTGAATCACATATTGCAGGAGAGATACCCTGCCAACAGTAGAGAGCCACCTATGAGTCCAATGATTGACTTTTTGTCGAAGCTTATCGAGCAAGCTCTTCCATAAAAGCCTTGGTTGTCTTCCCACAACAATAGGGACACCTAAGTAAGTTAGAGGGAGAGACTCAATCTGAAATATCAAGATATTAGTAATCCACCGCTGAATAGGCTCAGGAGTGTTGAAGAAAAAAATAGAGGACTTGTGGTCATTGATTTTCTGACCTGAGGCAGCCAAATAAGTATCCAAAGTGAGCCGAAAGGCTTCAGCTTCCCAAATTTGAGCTCTCCCAGCAAGGGTCATATCATCAACAAACTGGAGGTGTGAAAGAGTGGGCAGACCATTTCCCCATCACCAGCCCTGAATCAGGTTTTGGGATACATGAGAATTGATAATTCTGCCAAGTCCCTCAGCCATAATGATAAACAAATAAGGAGAAAGAGGATCTCCCTGGCAAAGACCCCTAGAGGCCCCAAATAACTCAGACGGTTCACCATTAAGAAGGACTAAGAAGGAGGGAGTAGTAACATAGCTCCAAACCCAACTAACCCATCCCTGAATGAAGCCGAAAGCCAGAAGAACTTTCCGCAAGAAACCCCAATTGACTCTGTCATAAGCCTTAGCCATATCGAGCTTGATGAACATGATACGCTCTCTAGAAGTACACATAGAGTGAATGGCTTCAGAAGCAATAACCACCCCATCCAAAATTTGTTTTCCAGCCACAAAACCCCCTTGTTGCTCAGAGATAACCATGGGAAGCCAAAATTTAAGCCTCTCTGCTAGGAGCTTAGTAATGATTTTATAGACCACATTGCATAGAGCAATGGGCCGAAAGAAGTCCAGCTCATTAGCCTCTTCCTTCTTCAGAATAAGGACTAGGAAAGTAGCATTCAAATCCCAGAGCATAGCTTTGTTGGAATAGGACTCCTGAACCATATCCAAAAGGTCTTGATTGATAATATCCCAAAATTCCTAGAAGAATTCAACAGGGAAGCCATCAGGCCCCGGAGCTTTGCCCTTATGCAAGCTAAATACCACCTCCTCCAAGTCAGACATACAAATCGGCCGCATAAGAGAGTCATTCATCTCCCTGGTCACAATAGAAGGAATACAAGACAAGATTGTATTCTCCTCAATCTCCGTTGGAGGAAAGTCATCTAAAAAGAGAGCAGAGTAAAATTGAATAGCTTCCCTAGACGCAGCTTGAGGGGAGGTCAAATGCATCCCATCAGAAGTGACAAGAGAAGAAATGTAACTCTTGTTACGTCGATCTTGCACATATTTATGAAAAAATGCAGTGTTCTTGTCCCCTTCTTGAAGCCAGTCAACTTGAGCCTTCTATTTCCAATAAATTTCTTCTCTAAGATCCCACTCTGCTAAATCACTAGAAGCTTGGGATTCCGCTATGCCAAGAGCTTCAGGAAAACCCAGATCCTGAATCTTCCTAGTAATAACATCTAGACGATCCTGTGCCCTCTTCTTCATGATGTGGAGATTACCAAAACAAGTCCTGTTCCAATTCTTCAACTTCCTTTTGACATACTGTAATTTTTTAGAGAAGGAGAACATAGCAGTGTCATAGGCAAGGCCATCCTGTCTCCACTAGTGAGCCATTAAATCATGGAGAGAAGAGTCTCAAAGGCACATCAGCTGGAACTTAAAGGGAGGCTTCTTGGGGGTAGCAACATAACTAGCCATGAGCTTAATAGGCCAATGGTCAGAGCCTCTCCAATCAAGAATTTTAGAAGAGAGAGAAAGAGAGCCACAATTCCAAAAGCAGGAAACCTAGAACCTGTCCAAGCGTTTCGAGATGGCATCATCTCCAACCCTTCTATTGTTCCATGTAAAGAGCCCATTAAGAGGTCTGACATCAGAGAGATGTTAAAGATCTATATTTTCCCGAAGAAGCTCAGAAGAAGGACCCAAGCAAGACAGCCCACCCCGCTTCTCCTCCAGACTAATGACAGAGTTGAAATCCCCGGCTACAATCCAAGGCAAGAATGGGTGATAGCTTCTAACAAGCCTAATATGTGCCCAAAGCTTAATCTTGCCAGGGAGATCAATAGGGGCATACACATTAGTAACAAGAATCATCTCTCCAGTTTCCAGAGAATAGGCCACCATTGAGAGAGCCGAGTGACAAGAGATCTAGTAGAGAGGCGTAACTTTCCTAGGATCCCAACAAATGGCAAGACCACCAGATCTCCCCAAAGCACCAACACATTGACATTGCCCCAGAAACCAAATATTAGGAGCACAGCTAAACATGGAATCCACTAAAAGCTTGGTCTCCTGGATACAAAGGATATCTGGAGAATGATCAGCCACCAGCTCATGAATAGATTTTTGTCTGGGGATGTTATTCAACCCCCTCATATTCCATGAGAGAATAATCATTGATTAGAGTGGGGGAAATTTTCATCCATGGTCTTTATAGCCCCAGACTCTACCAGTAAATCTCCTGTAAGTTTAATTTTTTCCTGATCCTACTTTCGCCTAACTCTTGGGGGAGTAGCAAAAGAGACTTTCTTAAACGGTCTTTGCATCAGGCCCAAAGCAAGAGAAGATCCCTTTCCTTTACCAGAGGCAAACACATCCTTGACCAAAACTGCCAGAAGAATATCCTTTTTCTATGGAGTAGGAGAAACCACAAGGGCACCAGACTCAGGGCCAATAGGGGTCTCCAGCTTCTGCTGAACTACAACATCCTAGTTGCCACTAAGAATAGAACTCCTCCCATCTGAGCCAGTAACCCCACATTGAGCATCTGCAAGAATGCCTTCTTCTATGACCATGTTGTCTAGCACCTCAAATCAATTGAACCCTGAGTCCACTTGTCGATCTAGATGAGGTCACTTCTGACCCCTTCCCTTAGCACGGTTTTGAGTAGGGATGAAACCATCCTTATCAGGACCGGTAGTGTTTGTTGGCCCTTGCCCCTGACTTGAAGTATTCATCTAAGCTTTCCCTTTACCAGTACTATCAGTCTGAACTTTCCCTTTTCCAGTACTAATAGTTTGACCATTCCCCTTACCATCATTAGCCATCCTTGGGCCTGAGAACCCGCTAGGAGTACCATTGCCTTTAGAGGCTTGAGGGCATTGGCGCTGTAAATGACCATAATCATGACAAATGTGGCATCGAAAGGGAAGGGATTCATAATCTAGCTGCTGAATCCAAGAAAAAGAGCCTAGGAAAATTTCCAAAGAATCTGGCAAAGGATTATTTAAATCAATTTCAACACAAATACGGGCATAAGAAATAACCTTTTTATCCATTGATTGATGTGCTATAGCAACCGACTTCCCAAGAAAAGCAGCAATCTGTCGAAGGATATCCTGACGCCAGAACTCCAAAGGAAGCCACGGCAGGCGAACCCAAATAGGAACCGTCGAAGGGAGATCCTCAACAGAATTGAACCCCGTATGCCAGGGTTTGACGAAAGTCCCACATGGTCATAAAAATATGGGCCTCGCTCAAAGACTCGGCCCCGATCTGACATGCAAGAGAAAGCCACCAAAAAGTAGCTATTACCAGCCAGCATAATATCCATATCACCTTCCACTTGCCACGACCGGCGAATCCAAGCTTCTAGAGCTGATAGGGAAATCTGGATACCAAGAAACTTGCATATCAATGCATGTTTGGAAAAATAGTCCACATCTTCCATTACTACCTCCAGAGGGATAGCTAGCATAGGTTGATCCTAGCTATGTGGAAGGAAGCCATTAACTTTATTCAACTTTGAGCTCTCTCCAACATAAAATGTCTCCTTCTCCTGTGAACTCGCCCCGGGAGAAGATCCACCACCAGCTGAGGCTCCAGCAAGAATGAGACTCTTGGAAACCCCATTCGTGACCATCAGAGCCCAGCAAATAGACTCCCTCATAGTCGTATGACCTCCCATGGGGAAAGGCCTCCTCAGAAAAGAGCTCGGTTGGCTAGTTGCAGAGCCAACGCAAGCGTTTTCCCCTTGTCTTCACTAAATGAGCTATACCAGTGTTTAAATTTTTTATGTACATACATTATTCAAATTATATTAATAGAATGTAATATTACATATGCTTTTTTTCAGGTGTGGATAGAAAAATTATGCATGGTTTCAAGCGGATAGAAAAGACGCGATCTTTGCATTCAGTTATGAGTACGAATTGTCACAATTTGACGTTGAACACTAGGGACTACTGATACTTTTGTTGTCACCACATTGCTGAAAATTATGAGGAATGCATCAATCAAGACCATGGATATGTAGGTGCATGGAATCTAGTGCCACTAGTTGTTACTAATACATTTGATAGAGATGAAGATGAAAACTTTGATGATATTTCTTTGATTTCTACTGATTATGATCATATCTCAGGATTGGTTAAAATTGGTAAGTATATATTTCACATTATATGGTCCATTGAGCTGCATGTATCTAGATAGATAGATATATTGAACTAAGTAAATTTTAAGATCTCACATGTGTGTGTGTGTGTGTGTGTGTGCAGGAGATGTCTTTGCAGTGATTGTTGAGCGTGGAAATGTAGAAGGAGTTGGTTATTATTTACTGTGTTGTACTGCAGCGAGGATGAAGTTACTTGAACCTGAAGAAAGTGATGGAATGTTGTTCCCCATAGTTTTGTATGCTTTACATCAATATATTGAACTCAATTTGTAAATTTAAAATTTTAACCTTTTAACAAATTTAAAATTTAGTTTGTTTAAATTTATATTGTTAAAATTTGTGACCTGCAGGTTCAGTTGTTTTAGAGGGAAAATATTTCAAGAAAATCAAAGTAATTCAGCATGGTATTCACTTTGTTAATTACCAACCAGACAATAAGGTGTTTCAATATACTCACCTAGTAGTTGCCACCTCCATTTGTCTCCATGCAGTTAAATCTCAACATGGACGTCATAAGTGGGGACTAGATAGTGAGGATCATGAGAGAATATTACGTGTTCTCCATGAAAGGTATGAACCACTTGAGTTGGTCTGAAAAGTATAATATGTATACCTATTTCATGTGTTTGGACCTGCTTGATATCCGTGGATTAAATTGACTATACTTTGCTGATATATTTAAACATATGATGGATTATAATTTGTTGATATATGATGGACATATTTGATAGTTCAATGGTTTTAATATATAAAATTTTATGTATGCTTTTATATATATGCTTGTATACATGTATGGTTTTATATGTATGCTTTGGTTGTTCAATGATTTTTATATATTTCTTAAATTAGTTAAAGATCCCCTTAAGACATTATTTTGAACACTAAAACATGATGAAATTAGTTAGATTACTTATGACATGTGTTAGTTCTAGAATGAGTTAGAATACTTATTGTCTATTAGTTACATGTATTAACTTGTTATTTTTTATGATATTAATTCTAGATCCCCTTAAGACATCCCCTTAAGACCTCCCCTTAAGACATTTATTAGATTACTAATGAATTTTTTTAGATTACTTATTTATGCTTTGATTGTTCAATGATTTTTATAAATTTCTTAAATTAGTTAAAGATCCCCTTAAGACATTAGTTTGAACACTTAAACATGATGAAATTAGTTAGATTACTTATATGACATGTGTTATTTCTAGAATGAGTTAGAATACTTATTGTCCATTAGTTACATGTATTAACTTGTTATGTTTTATGATATACATTCTAGATCCCCTTAAGACATCCCCTTAAGACTCCCCTTAAGACATTTGTTAGATTACTAATGACATTTTTTAGATTGCTATTGTATGCTTTGATTGTTCAATGATTTTTATAGATTTCTTAAATTAGTTAAATATCCCCTTTAGACATTAGTTTGAACACTAAAACATGATGAAATTAGTTAGATTACAATATGACATGTGTTAGTTCTAGAATGAGTTAGAATACTTATTATCCATACTTACATGAGTTAGAATAATCAAATGAAACTATCTAATCAAATCATATCATCTAATAAAATGAAACCATATCATCTAATCAAATGAAACCATCTAATCCAATGAAACCATCTAATCAAATCATAACATCTAATCAAATGAAACCATCTAATAAATCATCTAATTAAATCATATCATCTAATCAAATGAAACCATCTACTCAAAAAATATCAGCTAATCAAATGAAACCATCTAATCAAATGAAACCATCTAATCAAATCATATCATCTAATCAAATGAAACCAAACCATCTAATCAAATGAAACCATATCTATAAATCTGTATAATGTCAAATCATAAATCATCTATGTCTAGAGGTCTGGATAGCATATAAATATATGTCTCGAATCATAAAATAAAAATATCAAACATATAATATAATGACATGTATAATGAGTCTCAAATCAAAGATATGTGCAACTTGTCCTAAACTAGGGAGTCATCCAAGTGAATGCAAACAGAGTGACCCTCTGACCGATTACCACGATCATCCTCTCGCTGTAAAGCAAAAACTGATCCCTGCAAATATAAATGCATATATATGATTATATTAATGTAAAATACTTGAAACATTATAAATGCATGTTCAAACTTACATATATTTAAAACTTACCTGACCACTAGTTGGTGTCACATCTGCTTAATCTCTCATATGAAGATGCTCCGAGCCCACACTAGAGGTAATGTGCTCTGCTTGAGCATCCTCTGGCTGTGAAGCAACAACTGACCCCTATAAATTTAGTACAATAGTTGGTTATATATACATGTGCATAGTATATATTATGTAAAATACTTGAAATATAAATAGATGTTACAAGTGTACACGTGCATGCTTAAACCTACATGTATATTTAAAACTTACCTAACTACTAGTAGGTGTCATATGAAGATGCTCTAAGCCCACACTAGAGGCAATGTGCTCTGCTAACTGTGCCTGCAAAATATTATGCATTGAACAAACATAAATACACACATCTACAATTAATTGTTCACTAAAACTCCTGGAAAGGAGAAAAGAAAACTTTATATACCTGGGTCTTAGGACCAAGAGGATCATCACCGCGATGCACCATCATATCATCAACCAAAACAGAATCACCCACACCACCTCCAGTCCTGAATGTCTCTAGTAATGAAGAGTGTATGGGTGTGTGTAGCTGAGAGGGAAGTGTTGTAGAGCCTGAACCACCAGGATGAAATAACAAATCCATAAATGATCCAATATCACTGCCAGTGTCCACCAGACTCAACCTTCACAACTGCTCATCAAATGTGTCTAGGCCCTCAGCTATGATGCGTACATCTCCAACCCGTATACCTAGCTCTACAGCTGCAAACTAATCTGTGGGTGTAGAGCGCTCTGCAGAGTGTTGTGAACTATGATGTTCCTGACTAGATGGTGCAGAGCACTCTGCAGAGTGTTGTGAACTATGTTGTGCCTGAGTAGATGGTGTGTCCTATGTCGGTGGAACTATAGGACCATGTGAAAGTCTGATGACATCTCTAACTAAATGTACTGGGATCCTCTGCATGTCTACAATATAAGAATATGACTGCAGGAGATCCTCCAAAAAGTAAAGCGCCACATCCAAATGACTATGATGGCTGGAAAGTGCTCGTATCTCTGCAGGTGGAGGCAAACCTGTAGCTCTATATGCCTCATCACTGACCCCTGCACAAGTACTAGATGAAGCCACAGAATATGATCTTGCGTGACTCGGTCTAGTCAAAATACATCTTCCCACTGTATTTGATGTGATGGAGGTGGCTGCAAAAGCAATCTCTCCTATCCTATCCACTACCTCCCTCTGGGAAGCAATGACCACTCTATCTGTAGTAACAACCATCACCGATGTCATTGTCAGAGTCCTCTACCCAACCAGCTATCTATGAGTGTGTACAACTTGATCATCCCTACGATACTGATCACGGTGTGAAACTCTACTGCACCCCTACCCTAATATCTGGGAAGATTTAAATAGTTAACCCTGAGTCCCAAACGGAACTCAGCGTACAACTGTTGTGCAAATTTATAATGGAATCTGGTCATTATTAGGATAACGACCATGTGCTTCATGAAAATGAGGGTATATCATGCATGCAATCTGAGGAATCTCACACCATATAACCTGATATGCTCTCACTGATGAACTATGACTGATTGAATGTTTGAAGATGTTAAGTTGATGATCACTGAGACACATAATTTTAATGCAAGACGTTAAATCAGTTAATGTATTGTATTTTCATTGATTTCAACTTGATATAATCTGTATGGTCATGTACATACTGCTAAAGACTTCAAATAACTAATCAATCAAAGGCTATGCTATCAATAATGCATAAAAGTTAAGTATTCACAAAGTGACTGTATACATCGACGGAGTGCACACCGACGGACAGAGTAAACCAACGAGAGCAAAGTCACAGTGTTACCCGATGAGAAAAAGCACAACATTACCGACGAGCAAAGTCACAGTGTAACCCGACATACATAATTACAGTGTTTCCCGACGGATGGAGATCTCAAAGACAACTGAAGTCTCACCGACAGAATAGTCAGTTGTCACCGACGACTAACTAAAGTATTGACCGATAGAAAAAAGAGTTCAGAAACGACAAAAGGCTTAGCTGTCAAGAGCTACATATAGACTTAACTGGTACTTATCATTGTTTTAATCGACAAGATAAAGCCATAGATAAGTAAAAGATTTAAAGATGCTTAGTCCAGGTGGCAAGAAGATCTCTACGAGATAAAACATGAGTTTTGCTTTAAATCTAATTGGTGATAATTGTGGATCATGCTAAGATCAAGAAATCCATGAAATGGTGAAATCATGTCTATATAAGATACACGCTAATTCAATGTGAATTATGGGAGTGACAAGAGAATAGATGTTGAAGAGATTCTGAAGGAGAAGAAAGTCTTCATTCAGACCTGATCAATCAAGCTGAGGAAAGAGATAAATTCTGCAGACACCGACGAACAGTAATACATCATCACAGAGTAGAATAGTGTGGAGAAAAGGTATTGAATTGATAACATTGATCAGAAAGGTAATGTACTTACAATAGATCTGAAAATCTACAATTCTAGTTGTATATGTGAACAGATCAATTTACTATTTCAATTTAACCATTGAAGCATCAAGTCTCTTAACCGAACAGGACTTAAAAGTCTTTTCTAATTGAGATACATCCCAAGGAGTATCAAAAAGTTTGATCATACAAAGTAGCATTGGATATGCCCGATACCTATTGACAGGCCAAGTGTGTGTTTGATCAAGGATGGTGGCATTAGATTCCAGATACTAAGTGACAAACTATTCATTTAAATCCTCTAACAAGGTCACACCTAAAAGTGTGTTTGTAACCTTTAACAAGGTTGGCTCTTCACCGAGCTCACTTCAAAAGAGTGAAAATTTGGGTTACCATTCCCAGTGGTTTTTCCCTTAACAGGGTTTCCATGTTAAAAATCCATGTGTTAATGTGTTTATGATTCATTACTTTATTGATTTGCATTTCACATAGGTAAATCTGGATTGATCGATATACACTAGTTATTTACTGCATTTTGGTAAATGGAAAGAATGCTATTCAGTAAAAGTAAGAATAAGGTTTGAAAGAGTAATCCGAGTAGTAGTTATTTGTTATTAATATTTCAAGGCAATCATCTTGTAGGAGTGAAGATAACTAGAGGCTTATAAATGTGGTAATAAGTTTTTGGGTTGATTTAAGGATTATTTTTTGAGGCCATTGATTCACCCCCCCCC
>MU223423.1:1282198-1294010 GCA_018584345.1 Thuja plicata | reverse complement strand
TCTTTTCTAATTGAGATACATCCCAAGAAGTATCAAAAAGTTTGATCATACAAAGTAGCATTGGATATGCCCGATACCTATTGACAGGCCAAGTGAGTGTTTGATCAAGGATGGTAGCATTAGATGCTAGATACTATGTGACAAACTATTCATTTAAATCCTCTAACAAGGTCACACCTAACAGTGTGTTTGTAACCTTTAACAAGGTTGGCTCTTCACTGAGCTCACTTCAGAAGAGTGAAAATTTGGGTTATCGGTCCCAGTGGTTTTTCCCTTAATAGGGTTTCCATGTTAAAAATCCATGTGTTAATGTGTTTATGAGTCATTACTTCATTGTTTTGCATTTCACATAAGTAAATCTGGATTGATCGGTATACACTAGTTATTTACTGCATTTCGGTAAATAGAAAGACTGCTAATCGATAAAAGTAAGAATAAGGTTTGAAAGAGTAATCCGAGTATTAGTTATTTGTTATTAATATTTCAAGGCAATCATCTTGTAAGAGTGAAGGTAACTAGAGGCTTATAAATATGGTAATAAGATTTTGGGTTGATTTAAGGATTAATTTTTGAGGCCACTGATTCACCCCCCCCCCCTCTCAATTATTCTAACACTCACCTTGGGCTTCCCCTCATAAAATGGGAAAACCTCTCATTTGATTATTTCCTTGGGGACACGGCTCTAGATCGTCTCCAAGGAAATATCACCCGATACCTCGACTCTCAACTCTCAAAAAATACTGTCAACAACCTGTGGTGGGAAGGAAGAGTGGGATCTCAATATAGCAATCATATCCTCCAAACTCCTCAACACAGTGATACAAATATCTCTGTATATGCCACCTGGCTCAGATGTACAGATGGACTCTCTAAGTCGACCCATCTCTACCTGAGCTGTCTGAAAAATAGTTACCAGATTAGGAGTGCGAGGTGCATCCTGAGCTAGTACATCATGTGCTGGTACATCCTGAGTGTCCATCTAGATGTAATATGTGAAAGCTAAGTGTTAGCAATAAAGTACTTGATTACATGTTATAACTATGTGTAAAATGCAAACAAATATCCGAATATATAGAATTATACTTAAATTTACAATACTAACATTATTAAGTCCAATCTTATTAGGTCTTAAGGGGTCCTATTAGGTCTTAAAAGTGGTCTTATTTTGGGTCTTAAGGATCCTAATGGTTCTTAAAGAGTTTTCTGTCATAATATGGGTCCTAAAGGAACCTAGGGTGTACTAATAGTCCTAAAGAGTCATTGGTATTGTACTAATTGGTATTAATAGGTCCTATTAGGTCAATTAAGTGGTCTTATTAGGTCTTAAGGGTCCTAGATTGTACTAATTGGTTTGAGTAGGTCATATTAGTCATATTAGGTCTTAAGTCTAGTCTTATTAGGTCTTAAGGATCCTAGGATGTACTAATTGGTTTGAGTACGTCATATTAGTCCTATTAGGTCTTAAGTCTAGTCTTATTAGGTCTTAAGGGGTCCTATTAGGTCTTAAGTGGTCCTATTTTAGGTCTTAAGGATCTCGAGGGTTCTTAAAGAGTTTTATGTTACAATAGGGATCCTAAAGGAACCCAGGGTGTACTAATAGTCCTAAAGGGTCATTGAATGTACTAATTGGTATTAATAGGTTCTATTAGGTCAAGTAAGTGGTCTTATTAGGTCTTAAGGGTCCTAGGATGTACTAATTGGTTTTAATAGGTCATATTATACCTATTAGGTCTTAAATCTAGTCTTATTAGGTCTTAAGGGGTCCTATTCTAGGTCTTAAGGATCCTAGGGGCTCTTAAAGAGTTTTATGTCACAATAGGGATCCTAAAGGAACCTAGGGTGTACTAATAGTCCTAAAGGGTCCTTGGATGTACTAATTGGTATTAATAGGTCATATTAAGTCAAGTAAGTGGTCTTATTAGGTCTTAAGGGTCCTAGGATGTACTAATTAGTTTGAGTAGGTCATATTAGTTCTATTAGGTCTTAAGTCTAATCTTATTAGGTCTTAAGGGGTCCTCTAAGTTTCTTAAAGGGTAATAGGATGTACTAAGGCTTGCGGTCCTCCTAGGAAAGTATTTTACCATCTAACTCTACATGAATGTACCATATATACATGTAACTCTAAAACATATGTACATATTTAGAGAGAGAGAGAGAGAGAGAGAGAGAGAGAGAGAGAGAGAGAGAGATTCCTAATATTTACTAACTTTAAAAGCAATTTAAAAAAAAATATTTTTAATAATTTCTATAAGATCTTAATGTTTTCTAACATTTCTACTACTGTTTCTAATTTCTTTTGTAAATATTTTCTAACATTTCCTAACATTCTACTACGGTTTTCTATCATTTTCAGACATTTTCTAACATACTAAGTTACAATTTTGTAACATAAATGCTAACATTCTATTACGATTTCCTAATATTTTCTAATGTATACTAAGTTACAATTTTCTAATATTTTCTAATGTATACTAAGTTACAATTTTCTAACATTTGGTAACATATTCTAACATTTATTCTACAGTTTTTTAATGTTTTCTAACATTTTCTAGCATTCTACTATGATTTTCTAACAGTACTACTACAATTGTCTAACATATTCTAACATTCTACTATGATTTTCTAACATACTAGTAATTTTCTAACATATTCTAAAATTCAACTAAGATTTTATAACATTTCTACCAACTAAACATTATTTAAAACAAATAACTAACTAAAATAAATAAATAAACATATAAATTATAATAAAAAATGAGAAAAATGTGTGTACCTGATACTACTAACAATCAAAAGAAGTCAAAAAAGCTCGAGAGGTGTTGATGTCATACTTGACGTCACTGGTTCGCTCTAAGCCTCGGGTCCACAAAATATCAAATAGGCAATGGTGAAAATGAAATGGGTTGTCGAAAATTTATAAAAAAAAATACGGCGAATAATGGCTTTGCGCAAAGTACCCTACGTGGGGTACTTCGCGCAAAGCCATTTAACCCCTTCGTGCGAAGAGGGTACTTCGCACGAAGGCATCAAATTTTTTTTTTTTTTTTAAGGATCGATTTCCTTCGTCCCGAAAAGTGGGACACACTAAATTTGGGTGGTCCCACAATAGTGTGTCCCACTTTTTGGCCAACTTTGAAACTGAGATCAACATTGTGATCTAAAAAACTTCACTTTCAAACACCTGTTGCCGCAAAACTATTAGGAATTTGAAGATGATGTAAACTAGAGTCTTTTAACATTTTCTTTCTAGTTTCTAAATATATATTTTTAAAAAAATTAAAATTTATTTCAATTCATTTTTATTTCTCCTTCGAAAAGTGGTTTGTGTGAAAAAACAGTGTTTTTAAGGAGTGACTGTCACTTGGATTAGCATAAATTTTTAAAAAAAATATGATAACGATGTAATTCTTTCGAAGTTATATTTGTAACTTCAATATCTAAAGGATGCAATTGGTTTCATTCATTTTGGGTCAATATTTCAAACTTTATTAAGTTCTAAAGTGACAGTAATTATAATTTAGACATAAGGTCACTTGGATCGCTATGACTTGATCTCTATATATCGAAATTCATTTTTTCTTTTTTTCATAGAAAGGTAACACAAATACTCTTTTCCTACATATTTTTCATAATTTTTTTTCCTAATTTATTATTTTTCCCGAAGCGTCGAAGAGAGAGGTTGCTAAATAGCTAGACAACCTATGTTTAATTAAACTAAAATTAAAAAGTCACAATGAACTCAATATATATTAAAATCATAGTCATTGTAAAGCTTGCTTTGAGTAGCGTCATCTGTCATTTGGGTTTCAGAAGATATTGTTTTATTTCGTCCTTGATTGAGACCTTCAAAGGGAAAAATTTTGCAAAAATTTGTTGGCTTTGGAGAGGAAGGCCAAATTCAGGGTCTTCGCTCAAACACCCCTTCTAGCGAACCCCCTATGGAAAATTTGCGCAAATTACTTATTTTTTTTATTCACAGGGTTTGCTCGAATTGGGTCTAGTTAGAGCGAACCCCTCATTTCATCCAGTTCGCGTGAAGGGGTTTTTTTCCCTTCGGGCGAACACCCCCATTCACTCGAAGGGGTCAAAAATGAAAAAAATTCATCCGCGTGATTTTTCTTCATGCCTAAAAGTGGGACACAACTTTGTGGGATCACCCTATTGTGATTTCACCCACCCTATATCTCTCCTCATTTTGACATCCATCTCATACGAAAGATATAACAAGTACTCTCAAGCTACCAACTAAGTACAAGCAATCATTTTCAAATTTTGAGAGCATTCAAGCAAGCAAGGTGTTTTCAAGATCTCAAGCCAAGGCATCCATTTTCTTCTTCCATTCATCCATGCAATCTTCATCAAGTTGGAGTTAGGTTTCCTATTCCATGATGGTATTTTAGTGGAGCTCTCAAGACTAGCCAAGAAGATCTCTCCTTCTTCACCATTCTTCTTCTCTCTCTCCTTGCAAGTGTGATCAAGCATCTCAAGCAAATCGAGATCTAGGAGTGGAATTTTTAGATCTATGTGCATGTGAAGGCATCCTTGATTCTACATTTCTTCTACAAGGTCAAAAAATACATTCAAGCAACAATCAACAAGCATTTGAAATGGATTTGTGAAATACAAACTTCCTTCCATGTAGGTGATCACATTAACACAGTTCTAAGCCTTTGTGTTTACATTATGTTTTACATTTCCTACTTTACATTTCAGATTTCAAGGTTGATTCCTAAAAAATGGGTTGACAACTTAGGCAAACCCATTTCCACAACATTCTTCTCATTTTTCTATGTGTAGGTAAATCCCATGAAGCTATATTTTTAGATTTGAATTCCGCAGACCCCGATACTGCTCCCTGTCAAATTTGGTGCAAAATTATCTGATATAGAACATTCCAAATGTTTTGTACCCTGAAGTTTAGGCTAAAATTTTCAGG
The DNA here is from genome assembly GCA_018584345.1 of Thuja plicata. Taxonomy (NCBI): domain Eukaryota; kingdom Viridiplantae; phylum Streptophyta; class Pinopsida; order Cupressales; family Cupressaceae; genus Thuja; species Thuja plicata. Next base: position 1,289,074 of record MU223423.1, on the reverse strand, counting down.
ACAGGGAGATTGCAGATTTCAAGTTGCAGATCCAGAATTATAGTTGTTTTTGGAACTCCAACAGTAAAAAAAATAATGACAGACAACAAATCCTCCATTTCCTCAAGGTATACATTTCTTTATTGCATTTGCATTTCCAAGTACATATCATTACATATCATTTCTCTTTTCAAATCAATATCCTACTTTAAGGAACGACCCAATTTCCCGATTAGTGCTTGAATCTGTATTTGAGCCTATTGGGACATTGACCTTCCTAATGTGTGATATTTCCATTTGAAAAGGGAGGTGCAATCTTGCCTTTCTATGCTCTACGCTTCCCTTTTCATATTGCATAGGATGCAACTTGAATTTGATATTTAAAAGTTCAAAATTTAGATATGCAACCACAAAAATGACTTAGGTTAAGTTCACACATGTAAATCTAATCTAGGCTTTCAAAGGTGGTTCAAGGGATTGAGACCAATCTGTGGGTATGATTGATGATGGGATTTGGTTAGGGCAATGAGATATGCCAAATTTACACAAGGATATGTCATGTGTAGACTCATAGTTACTTTAACAACACTTCAGTCAAAATGGACCCAAAACATTAGGGAAAAGCTCACGAGTATGCAATTTTCACCATAATTGAAGACAACAAGAAAGCATGCAATTGACCTAGGATGATGTATGTTAATCTAATGCCCTAATAATATTATAATGCTCTAAATGTCTTTTAATTGCTTATTTATCCATAGATTCTTAGGACATGAATGAATGAATGAATGTCTTTAAATACTGACACAAATCAATACAAGTGTATGCAACTGACTCACAATAGCTATTGAAGATGTTAACAAAGTGAAATTTTGAATTTTGAATTTTAAAAGTTTAAGGCCCAAGCTAAATCTGTGCATGCATATCTCCAATAGTCAATGTTAAAAAGTATTGCTAGATAAAATAGGGGAGGGGCCCTATGCAGGTGGACTACTCTAACTTATTATGTGGATATTTGAAAGCGGTTGCTTACCAACCAAGTCCCCTACATCAAAAAATGGTTACAAGTTCACATGGTCAAATATGATGCCACATCAACATGCTTATCCAAAATGGTCCAAAAAACAGTAAGACACGTAGTTGTGCACTAAGTCATGTTTATAGTGCATTAATGTGGCATCACATAATCAGTTGCTTTTCTAGATAACTGAAATCTTTTATGTGGATAAGTATTGACATAACACTTTTTGTGCTACACTAAGGGCTAATTGTGTCCTCTACCATCCCCACTATTGGCATCACATAATTGGTTGCTTTTTTAGATAATTAAATCTTGTTTGTGGATAAGTATTGGCATAACAGTTTTTGTGCTACACTTAAGGGCTAATTGTGTCCATTATCATCTCCACTATTGACATCACACAATTGATTGCTTTTTAAGATATCTGAAATCTTTTTTGGGGATAAGCATTGACATAACACTTTTTTTGCTACATTAAAGGACTAATTGTGTCCACTACCATCCCCACTATTGAACCCCCTCCATTATAGGCTCCTCTCCCTTACACTCTAATCAACTCAACAAAGCAAAATAACATAGATACAAAAATTGCACCATTAGAATGAAAGTTAAAATGAGTGAGAACTATAGAATTCACCACTCAGGTCAATTTTTCAATTTTTAACCATCGACTCCTCTACTGTTTAAATTTAAAGAAAATGGACTTAACAGCTGCATCAAAACATAAGATAATATGCTCCCACTTTTGATATTTGAAGGCATAATAGAGATCTTTACCAGGGTTCAAATTGATATATATATATATATATATATATATATATATATATATTAATACTATTAGTGCGCTGGAACCCTGGTTACGATTCGCCATGAATTTCGATTCCATGTCCGTTCTACAGCTCGATTCATTAAACAGATAAAAAAATATACCTTGCCGTTGAACTTTCTAATTGAATCCATTTCCCTGGTGACGTTTCACGGAATAAATATATTTTATCTGGAGCTGAAAATATTTTTTACAGTAGGCAGCAAAATACAATTGGACATTAGCAAAGGAGGATTCCTCCTCTGAGACTCCATTCCCTCACCGAGATTTGGAAGGTAGCAACAATTTTAAAGTTAAAACACAGAAAAATTCTCTTGTTCCCACAAGTGGACTTCATTTAATAACAAATTGATAGGCTTCTGGGCCATGATCCAGAAGAAAACCTTCAACAACTAATATTTTTTTTTTTTCCGTTCCCGGAAAATATATCAATACACCATTTTACAATTAAATCCGTTGCGATTTCGAGGCAGGCAAATCCTATTTCTCAAGTTCTCGTGGAAAGCTTTCACGATCCCTCTTCAATTCTCAGATTACAGAAAAAATTTAAGGCAGTAATTAATTGGGACCCCAACAGCTGAGATACATGACTTGTCGAAGTGATTCATCAGACTGCTTCCTTCGTTGGCAATGGAGATCTGTGGCCTCTTCAGATTGAGGTTTGCGTGAGGAGAAGAATCCAAGCGCTACAGCAGAAGATGGAGCAGCAAATGATAAAGACGAGAGTTTCAGATTCAAACCCTCTTCCCTCAAAACCCTAATAAAATCCTTTGAACTCATTTTTCCCTTCTTCCTTTCTCAGACAAAAAGCTTGAATAACAATTTCTCAGACAAAAAGCTTGAACAACAATTTCTCAGATGAGAAGAGCTAAGAGAGGATATCTGTGTTTGGATAACAAAAACTGAGGTTGTGATGAAGATTAAAAAGAGGGAGTGGCAAGACAAATTGGGTGCGACAAAACCAGCGGCTACCCTCAGTTTCATTTGGATTTCTTTTCTAACGGCGTTGTATACCAGGAACTTAATTCAAGTAGTTTTCCAACATGACAGGGAGCCAGCGGAATTGTAATGTGAGTGGTTTGAAAGTATTCCTTACGAACAACTCATCCAAGGCATTTGGTTTGGGGTAGTTAAATGCATGTACGGTAGAAAGATTAAATACATTTTCTCATTTGTTTTTTAACTTGTTGATAAATGTAAATGTAGCTAGTGTCTATTTTCATTCCTTTATTTATAATTGGGTGTAAATTATTCTGAATTTTTTAATCTCTAATTTACTTTTTAATCATATTCTTTATTATTTTTGTATCTTCTTCATTTCCATATTGAGATGTGTCTTAATACCAAGCATTCACACATCAAAAGCAGTAGTACATGCATTCTTTTTCTTTGGATAGAGACGTGTATTATTTCTAGTCATCCATTCTCTGCCACAACAATTGTGTGGTGGACTCTCGATGTCTAAAACATTTGGGTTGCATCGAGCTTTTGGGTATGAATAGTTTGCATCCCCTGCTTTGGGTGTGGATGAACACAGTTTATGGGGTCTTGCACTTATTGGAGTGCCATGTTGTTGTCATCGCTTGGTGTTGGGGCGATATTTCTTTATCTAATGCCCTGTTTGGGAGCTATTCTATAGTGAGTTGTTGTGCCTGGCAATCGGTTCTATTTGAAGTCATCTGCGCTGCCTCTAAAGGGGATGTGGATTCCTCTATGGTGTCTTCCCTCTTGCTACGTGCTCTTTGTGAGGGAATGAGCTTGATGGTTGTGGTTGCTTCGAAATGATTTATTTGGTCAGGGGTTGTTCTCTCCTTCCCAAGAGGATTAAGGATATTTCTTTTATGGGGAAATGGATGAAGTCTTGTATTTGTTTAGGCTTTGGTGCTTTTTCTTTGCATGTGTGGAGTTGGGCCTTTCCCATCTTAAACAACTCCTTTATGCTTTGGCGTGAATGAAGAAGTAATGAAAATATGGTGGGTGATGTCACTTTGTTCTTTTTAGTTGGACAATTTTGGCATGGTTAGGTGGGTAGTGGGGGTTGTTGGGTAGTGGGGGTTGTTCCTTGCTTGTGAAGGGGGACTTTGTTGATTTTCGAGTTGCCTCTGTGGTGTTTAGAGATATGGGAGGTACTGATATATTTTTTTGGGAGGGAACGTGGGTTCTCTTCAGTCATTTGGAGTATGGTGAGTGGAGTCATTTGGAGTATGGTGAGTGGTTGGCTGGCTACTCACAACCTGTATGGGACTATAGTTTCAATGGTTTGGCAACTACTTTGGTTGTCATTTTTGAGACCTTTTGTAAATGGTTGGATGACTACTTTGGTTTCATTGGAGGTGGGAGGTGATCAACCTACTAGGAGAGGGGCTTGGTGTTGTTGGTTTGCTTCTTGGTCTCTCATGGATCCTTTGGTGGTGTTGGTCATTTTGTTTGAACTATCCATTCCCACATGCATGGACAATGATTTTTCCTTCGCTCGCAACCAATGGTTTACTACAGATGGTTTGAAGGCTACTCCCAACCTGATGGTGACGAATGGAGTCCTGATTGCTAGGAGGGGGGCCTGACACTATGGGTTTGCTTCTTTTTTGTGTTTCTTATGGAGATGGAGGCCTTTTTCTTTGAGTTGATTCGTGTTGCTGGTTTGGGGGATTTTCTTGAGTTGTTGGAGAAGGGAGGTGTTCATCTTGCCAGGAGGGGGGGCAGGCTCTATTGTTTTATCTCTCATTTTTCCACTATTCCTTTGATGGAGGCCTTTTCTGTTAGATTGTCCATTCTTATTTGCATGGACAACACATTTTGCTTTCTATGGTAGCCAGTGGTTTGCTGACAATCTTCAGGTGGAGAAGGGGGATGACCAACTTGCCAGGAGATGTGATTGGTTTGGTTGGTTTGTTGTTCCTTCTTTTCCTACAATTCCTATGGTAGTGAGAGTGCTTCCTATGGTGGTGGACACTTGCTTTGTGGCTGTTGAATTTTGTCTGTGATGGTAAGAGGTGGTGTGGGGTGTGATCTAGTTCAAGACATTATGATGGATGGTGTCTTCCTTACTATCTATCAGGTGAAGGAGCCTCTCTAGTAGGGAGAGTCAGCCTAGTTGATAGGCTACTTGTAGCTTGTTGTTGGATTTATCTTTGTGGTGATGAAAGTGGCCTTCACTTTCAGTTTTATTTATTTTTGGGGTGGACTGCCCTTTTGTTTGGTTGGGACAGTGGTCTTTGGTTCTTTCATGACCAGTCAATTACTGACAATTTTCAAGGGCATACCATGGTCTCTTGTTTTTGGTTGAGTTTTGCAGTTGGTTTGGAGGTTGTCCCTAGCCTTGAGGATGAGTGTAGTGTCTAGTTATCCAGGAGGAGGGCTTGGTATTCATAGTTCTCTTCTTCTACGATTCCTATGGAGGTGGAGATTCTCATGAAGAGGGAGATTTGTAACTTTTTGTGGCCTCCCTTTTGTGGTTGGTTGGATGAATGATGGCTTAATGGTATACTCCTTGTTTTGCTTGTGTATCTCTTAGTTGCTCCTATTGAGGTGGACATGTTTTATATTGAGGTGGAAGGGGTTTTTGCAACTAAGGGATAGATCTGCAGCTGGGTTGTTGTTGTTCATCCTTTGTTGGTATGGCACAATAAGAGGCTTGGTGGTTATGCATTGTTGGGGGTCTTTCTTGGCCTATGAGTTGTATCACCCTATGTGGCCATGTTGTATCCAAGCTACATTCATATAAAGGTCCACTGTCAAAAGTGTGTCATTGGTAGCATCATGTTATAAAACCTACATATTAGTATGTGCGCCTGATTTCTTGACAACCCTTTGGCTATATCTTTTGTAAGGGACAACCCCCTTGTTTGGTTTCTTAACTAATCAAAAACATATTTTAAAGAAAAATAAATTATCTTTTATTACATGAGAAGGAACACTTGCACAACTTGTCTCACACACTCTAGCAAACTCTCACAAATATTTAGGTATTGTAATAACTTTGTTAAAATTACATCCCATGTTACACACATCATTTTTCCACATTTGCACCTATTCTCTCACATGTATGAAGCTTCTACATCTAATTGTTACAATAATTGTTTCAAGACCTTTATTGAGGTAAATTCAAAAAATAATCCTAGGACATTAATTTACCACTAAAGTATGGTGTGGGTTTGATGCATAACACCTTGTAGAAGACATGGTCATCTGAGTGCAAGGCATTAGTGTATCCAAGAGATAAGACCACTGTAGACCTTATGGCAAGACATATTGTCAATTAGTGTCAAAACACTTAGTCATTCAGTGTTACCTGAGTATACAGAGTTACCTGAGTATACAGTGTCGCCCAAGTGTTTAGCATCGCCCGAGTGTTCAGTATCGCCTGAGTGACAGTTTATCACCCGAGTAGTCTTTTGGACCCGAGTGACAATTTGAAGCCGACTTTGCGTATATTGTTAAATATATATTTGTTTATTGCAAGCTGACTTACAAAGTTATTTATTGGATAAAGATATATATGTAAGATAGTTTGTTTTATCCAATATGTATGATGTATGATGTATGGGAAATGTAGTATGAATGTATAATCAGAAGATGGGTATGATTATGTGAATGGTAGTTTGAGTTAAGTGAAGAAGTGTTCAGGACAACAAAGACTTATCTATCACATTCAGGTGATCATTTATATTTCAAAGGATCTTATTCAGAAATCACAGTTGCACAGAGTAGATCATCAACTGATTCATTCTCACAGGTGGATCAACAAAATCCTTTAACAAGGTGGACCTAACAGTCCTTTCTTTAAATCTCTTCACAAAGTTGCGTTACTTATTGTATTGTACAAAATCCTTTAACAAGGTGGACCTAACAGTCCTTTCTATGCTCCTAATAGGGAAAACCATTAGAAGTGGTCATTGTAAGCTTTAATAGGCTAAATTTATGTTGCAGTACTAAATCTTGTGGGTATCATCCCCACCCTAGTTTTACTTTCTTTTGGAAGGTTTCTGGGTAACCAAATATTGTGTTATGTGTTGTATCTGATTCTTTACTTTCAAGTTATATGCATGCA